>JBBDHI010000008.1:6292761-6302878 GCA_037177115.1 Craterocephalus stercusmuscarum
GGGTGAAGGAAGTGTTATTCAATTTAAAGTTGGAAAAACTTAGATTTTCATTGAAAGGGTCAATCAACAAATTCAGGAAAATTTGGCAGTCCTTTTTGTTATTGGTTGATACTATGGCTATTCTTCCCGAGGCAGATTAACTACATTTTTTTATTTATTTATTTATTTATTTATTTATTTATTTTTTTTTGTGTGTGTGTTTTGTGAGTAGTGTTTTGTGTGTACTTGCGGTTATGTGGTGTCTTGTGGTGACCTAGACCTGGACATGGGTGTGTTCAAGGGTGGGGGTTGGTTGGGGTTTAAAGGCATACAGATGTTTGTAAATTTTACCATCTTTTTAACTGTTCTGTTGTGTGTCGGGTTTGTAAAATTCAATAAAGAAAATTGGATAAAAAAAAAAAATGTGTTTGTAAGTGTGTAATTTGGCTCATAAGGTGATATTTGGTTGCAACATCATGAAGCATCCTAGATGTAAATGTTGCAGATGTGGGGTTTCTCCGCCTCAGGACTTTGCTATGTAAATTTAACACTTGCATCATAAAAATGCACATTTCATATATTTTTTAAAGCAATAGTTTAATTTTTTTACATTTAGTTTAATTTAGTAATTCAATTCTCTCCTGAAACAAATCAACAAAAACAAATAAATAAAATATCCAAATACATGAAAGAAACTTAATTTACGAAGCTTTCTTGGTTAAGGTTAGTAAGAAAAATAAGTACAGTAGCAGGAGTGTAGCTAAGGTGTGGGCAGTGTGGCCCACCCGAACACAAGCAATAGGAAGGTTTTATCAGTCAGTGAATCATTGACCCTTTACTGTAGTAGGGCTGTCGCCTACTAAACAGAAGGTTGGGGTTCGATTCCACTCCGCTACATGCCGAAGTGTATCGGGTGTGTGATTGTGTGTGAATAGTTACACTGAATGAATGGGTGAATGATACATGTCATGTTAAAGTGCTTTGAGTGGTCACATGACTGGAAAAGCGCTCTACAAGTACAGTACATTTACCGTATGAAACTTTTAAGGATTTTGACTAAATGGCTTTACAAACTAAAAAACAAAAGTAAACAGAAACAATAAAAAAAGAAGGAAAAAAAAAGGTAATTGCCTACACCCCACCCCACCCTATCTGCAATCCACCTCCATCATCAATTCTGTTCTGGTCTTAATGGAAAACAAACAAAAAATGTAAAGGGATGCAATAAGACCATAATTACAAATATATTAGAATAAAAATGATAATTTAATCTACAGGCTACATTGGAAACAAAATAATTGAATAGATTAGACAAAAAAAGCCAACTACATGAAAACAACTGACCATGAAGTTAGTTCACCATGAAACCATAAAGTTTTATATATAGATGAATGAATAAACAAGTAAATACAACTGGGATTAAAAGTATATCTACAGTATATACTTTTTTTTGTAAAGCAAAATTTTAATGAAGCGAACAGCTGGAGAGGGACATAAACACATTGCATTTTTGCATAGCAGTCATGCCTGCCTCTGTAAATAAGAATGACCAAAGAATAAACTATATACCCCAAAGCGATGTGCTACGCAGCCTGACGATAATGAGACATCAGCTTCTCTGCCACCGCAGTGAGAGTAATGGCCTCAGCCTGGCCACCCTTACAGTATATATATATTCTTACTCCACTACTGAGTAATAGAGTGGAGGAAGTCAAAATGAAAAAAGGGAGGAAGGAATAGGAAAAACAGCCCTGCTGCCTTGCGTTGGACTTGTATTAGCTACATGCTGGGAGTCAGGTGATTATCAAATTCATAAACTGCTGAAATTTCCCTCTTGGATATTTAAAATATTTTTTATTATTTTATTTGATTGCGTCATCTTCTTCCTCTCTGAGTTTATCACAAATTTTGCTGAAAATGTAGCACTGAGGAGTTATGTTGTGGAATTTGTATTTACTAATAGTGGAACTGGTGAATTAAGTGGCACCATAGAAGCATAACTTAAGCATAAATTTATGTTAATGAGATCACTTTATTGATGTGAGGGGCTCATAATCATTTGTCCCATTGATGGCAGATGATGTCAGGCGGGTATCACCGTCCTTGGGAGGGCTGTATGCCTCCCCAAAATTATGGTAGGGGAAACACAGCCACTGAAAAAGTTCTCTCGAGTCCATAAAAGTCAGTCCAATGTGGACTCCTTTCTTAACTTTTGCCCTTTTGCTCTTTTTTCCCCTTCTTCATCTGGTGATATCTTGCCTTTCTGTCCTGAATCAGTTGTAATCCCTATTAAAAAATGGCCGGTGTATTAGCATCCACTTGCTAGCAAGTGATGCAGTGCCAAAATTCAGTTGTAGCATCACATGCCATTTGTAATGAAAAAGTTGTATGGGGCAGTTTCTTAGCCTCGGGATGCCGTTGGGCAAAGGCGGCTCTGGATATGAACAGATATACAGTAAGTCATGTTATGTTGAGGAACACAAAATGCAGAGTTGAAAATTGCAGAAGTGCAGCAAGTTTACAAGTTTTAGCCATCCGAACCAGATATAAATATGTATATAATAATTGATAAAACATTATTTATATACTATTTTTTTTAATCCAGTAAAAAGAAAAGTTTTATTCTAAACCCCTCTACATGTTCTGTGGATGGATTATGTTTGAAAATATTTTCTTTTTATAAAAAAAGTTGTAGCAATGACCTTTGAAGCTACCGTTTATAAGTAGTTTTAGTACGTTGGCTTCTTTGGGTGGCTCTGTTTGCCCTGAAAGGCCGGTTTGTTTAAGGAGCAGTGAATGAGCAACCAAACTCTGATGTGGCGTAAAGACGGAAATGCTGGCGACCTTGGCTGGGAAAAAATCTTTCACAGTCAGATGTGAAAGAATGCAGTAAAAGCTCTGACAGACTTGTGGTCAGCCCAACAACACTAGGATCTTATTCAGTTCCATGTTTTGCTCTTTATGATGGAAACAGAAGTCATCCTGCATTAACCCACAGATGAACCAGTTTTCCTTTTTATTGTTTGTCGTGACAAATATGAAAAAACATGCTGCACATTTCCACTTGGAAATTAGTAGTGGTCAAGTAGTCACATATGAAAACAAGATCTCTCAAGATGCATCAATATCCTTTTCATAATGGCAGTGCCGATTCTACACTTTTGGGGGCCCTAAGCAGAATATGTTTTTGGGGCCCTTTCTTTAAAAAAAGAAACATTTACTCTACATATGTATTAATTAACTGTTAATTCATTAGTCTGACTTTTTATCTAAACAGACATAGAGTGTATGATACTTTTTTTTGGCTAATAATGTAAACTATATAAACACTCGCCAACACGTTTTGTAATGTGTCTCACAATCATCTCAACTGATGCTGTCCAACTCAGGATGAAAGGCTTTTCTCCTCTCAGGACGTGGCGGAGCATCGCGTGCAGAGGAAATTTAGAAGCGCGGGTGCTGTGCGCACAATGATGGTGTACGGCGTCAGTTTGTGATTTTGCCTCAGCGGCGCTGCATTATGACATCGCAGTCATCTAGAGCATAATTAAATTGTGAAGTGCTTAAAGACTCCACTAACTTCCACACTGTGTTGCAAGCATTGTCATGTACACATGGCATTTTCTCTTCTGTCTGCATAGCTCAGTAGACATGAGAAGCATATTTGCAAGGTTTTGGCATGTTTTTGTTCCATACAACAAAACTGTGCACTTTCAGTTCAGCATGTAATGATATTTGATGCATACTTCTACTCCTTTGTAATCACTTTCCATGAATCTGTCATGAAACAGCTTCTCACACTTGCCTGCTGTTAACATAGGCCACCTATATGATCACACAGTTTTCAGTCTTGTGTGATGTGTCTTGATGGTACTGTAGACTTGGAAATGTACCAATTCACCAATTCCATCAAACGTAAAAAACCTTCACCTTCAAGCATAATGACAGGAGGCTTTTAGCTATCATCTTTGGTGATCTTTGGTGAACTAAGTACGTAGGCTGGCTATGCTAACCACTGACTGGTGATTTATGAATGAAGCCTCTTTGCACACAGTAGTTGCACAAACTGCTTAATTTCCGACAATTAAATTATCATTTAGTTCAAATAAGCTATTATTATCAAGTGTTATTTTCTAAAATGTCTGTTATGTGTACAAAACAACTCCTCAATTAGTCTCTCTTTGATAATGAGCTGCTTATTGAGCTTCGCCTTATTTGAATCTGTAAAAATGCAAGTAACTGATGAACATGGACCGCAGTTGTCTTTGACCATCAAATGCTAAGTTGCACAAATTTCTTGTTTTAAATGCTGCGTCAGATCTTTGTTTCTCAGCAAAGACTGCTAATGGGGCACAAAAAGCTACTTTGCTGTCAACTAATTCATTTGGCATTTACCTGATATGTCTGCCTTCAAATATGGGCAACACCCTTGAAAGATGGGAGAGCTGGCAGGTACGCTAAGGTCACAGTGTTTACCAAGTGTAAACAATGGATTTTTTTGTCCTTCTTTGGAGGACTGTTTCTAATTAACACTGAACATGAAGTAAAGCTGAGGCTGATGGCATTTTGAGACTGAGACGTTAACCTCATGATGGCCCAAGGTTATTGATTACGGGATCAATAGAGGGTTTATGTTTGAACCTTAGGGGTATTTTTGGTATGTGTTTGGTAATCCATTTAGTTTTAGATGTTTACTTTGCCGGTCAGGTAATGTTACATAAAGCGATCTAGCTCGCATGACAAAAAAAGACAAAAAAAAGACAAAAAAAAGACTGTCCAACCAGGATTTGTTGTACACTTATTTGCCATGCATTTTTTGGGTAATGAAATACAAATAATCTTTTGCTGTTATTTGTAGAACTATGGTTTGTGTGTGAGCAGTGCAGACAATGTGGAAACGGGAGCTAAAGGGGAGGCATAGTAAGGGTGTGTCAGAAGAGGAGGCCATGGCAGAGTAGAGGCAAGCCTACATATACTGCACATGGGAGGAGGTGACAGAGGCGAAGGGGGAAGATAAGGGTAGAAGTGATGCACAGGAGGGAGTAGACGGGA
Source organism: Craterocephalus stercusmuscarum (assembly GCA_037177115.1). Classification (NCBI taxonomy): domain Eukaryota; kingdom Metazoa; phylum Chordata; class Actinopteri; order Atheriniformes; family Atherinidae; genus Craterocephalus; species Craterocephalus stercusmuscarum. The sequence continues at coordinate 6,297,793 of JBBDHI010000008.1, forward strand.
ATTAGAGGAGGGAATTTTCTGACACATGAAGTCATGAAGGTTAATATTTTAATGCAACCTGAGAGTAATGACACGGCACACATGCTAGAATAATCTCACAGGAATGACAGTGATAGAGCAAACAGAACCGTGCATGGATTATGATGTGATGCAACAAAATTACCATGCAAAGATAATTCATACGCAAGTGTGCATGAATTAAGCCCCACTCTTCAGCTTTTATAATTTGTGTTTACCAGGAGATTTTATTAGCCTTTTCAAGCAAAAAAACTAAACATTTAAGACCCACTACATAACTTTTCAACCTTAAAACTTCGCTTTTCAAAATGTTTGAAGACATTATCGGAGGAAGAGAGAAGGAGAGACAATGAAGAGCAAGAGATAAGACAAGAGTTGATAAAAGGCTGTTTTTTTCTGTCTAGAGAAAGCTCACTGTGCAGGTGGGACACAGGATGGATGCCGAATTAGCCGTCGATAGGGGGCGCATCACTGAGAAAATAGAATAAGTTATATACAGTAGTGGTTCTTAAAGTCATCAGACAACAAAGAATTTTAAACTGAAACTTTAGGGACTTTGTAACAAGCAACATGTTGCAAAGTTATAGAATTTGGTCCCATTTTCACCATTGCAACTGCCAAAAAATGCTTAAGATTACACAGTTTGACAGATATGAAATGGTATTTTTGTACCAACAAGGTGATTCTCAAATAGCCATTACTCAAAAACCTGTCATGTTTCTGCACTGTGTCCAGTGTGTCCTTAAAAAGGTTTTGGAAAACAGACAAATGGAGGACAAAAGAGATGTCAGGCCAAAAAAAGAAAGAAAAGCCCCATTATTTATGGCAGATGAGCAGTGTCTGAAAGTGATGTAATTTAGAAATATGACCAGAAAAGACCTGAGAGATGCTTCAGGACCTTGAGTTGATCCATCTGCTGTTCACAGAATCCTCATCAGAAATGATTTCCATGGAAGGGTGACAGACAACATTTTTATCCCAGTGAAACAGTGAAAAAGGCTGACGCTGCCTATGCTTAATCACACAAGAGATGGAATGAAAAATCAGCAGCAACAGGTCTGATGGAGTGATGAATCTGAGCCTGGAAGAGCCTTGAAGCAGTGTGGGTATCGAATTTCCAAAGAACAGCCCTAGAAATCTGCAGAAATATACCTTAAGACTACTGTACCTAAAGAAGTTCCAGGAAAGAGTCCTCAGATTGTGTTACATATAACACCAAATATTTATTTACAAGCTCCAAAGACTTGAACAAACTGCGTTTGCCCTGTGAACTGTTTCCATTTCTTTTTGCTCATGTTTTGGTAAATAGCTTTACTTTTTTTCCTGTTTTCCTTACAATGCATAAGGAAATGTAGGCTCAGGCTGTAGGCTTTACACAGCACCATATATTCTTGAATTCTACAACGCATGCTGTATATATTTACAGATTTCATTATGTGTTTCAAGATGAGTTTGTAGCGTTTTTCTAGATTCTAAACCAGTGCAGAATGTCAGCAGAATTGTATTAACTTTGACTACAGTACAAAGCATAGCAGATTCACAATAATGGCTCAAATATGGTCAAATTACAGTTTTTTTGATTCCACAAAAATCATTAGATGGTTATATCTGCTGTTCAGAATCCTAACACTCACTGGCCAGGTTATTTACCTTACTAGCACTGGGTTTCACCCCCTTTTAAAAGAGCCTGTCTTAATTTTTTTTTGGCACACTGTAGATGTTGGAAATATTTGTTTTGTTCCATAATGGTCATGACAGCATCACACAGTTCCTGCACATCCATGATGAGAATCTCCCGTTCCAAAGGTGGAATATTGGTCTGAGATGTGGAGGCTGTGGAGGCCGTTGGAGTCCAGTGAGTCATTGATCTGAGCTTTGTGACCGGGTGCGTCATCCTGCTGGAAGTAGCATCAGAAGATGCTCCACTGTGCTCAGAAAGGGACGGACAGCCTGTGGTGTCCCGATGCAGTCTGCCAAGAAAATATCCTCCATACCATTACACCACCACCCCTAGCCTTAAATGCAATGAAATTCATCAGACTTTTATCGTCCAGTTTTGGTGAATCTGTCTGAAGCAGGTTAGCGTGTCACCTGGTGAGTTCTGCTGCTGCGGAAGCTCATCTGCTTCAAGGCTGGATGCATTACGCATCAATAGCTGGTTGTTAGTGCCTGTTTCTTTTCCATCATCTCCAACCAGTCTGCCTATTCTCCTCCTACATGACACCAACAAGACATTTTGGTCCAGGTAGCTGCATTTCAGGTTATTTTCTCTTTTTCAGACCATTCTCTGTAAATCCTAGAAATGGTTGTGTGGGAAAAAACCCAGTAGTTCAGGATTTTCCCGTTCTCAGACCATGCCATGGTCAAAGTAAGTGTATAGGCATGATGCCACATAGATATAATGTACTTACAATATAAACATAGGATCTAAGAAACTAAGTAAGTTTCTTCAACATTCAAGCAAATTATGGCTTTTATCATTTTACATTATGTGAAAGTGCTTACATATGAGTTATTGAACAAATATAAACATTTTAGATTCAAATAAGGAAAAAACAATGTTGTTACACTACAGAATGACAAATTCTGAGAAACATCTGACTCATCATTGTTCAAGAACTTATGATTTAACTTTCCTCTTTGCGGGTTAGAGATACAGAATACATAGTTCTGCTCAAATGATGTAGAAAATATAGTTGAGATAGAAACATGCAGGTTATTACAAGTTTGCTTCACAACATGACTGCATAAACTCTTTTCTATGAGATGGAAACAAGCTAGTATGGCACATCTTATAGTGCGACTGAATCATGTTAACTAACATGCATGTGTCTGTCTTCACTCTTAATACTAATGACACAGTGTGGCCATAATAAATAGAGCTTAAAAATTTCTCATTGTGGAACACTGATAAGCATTCACACATGGACATTCACAAAGTTGTGTCCCAGTGACAAAAGCTGTTCCCTGTGGCTGTGGCATGTGGTGGCATATATGTGGGCGATTTGCCCTTTAAATGCACGGCAATGAGCTAAGCCTCCAGTGGCCTTTTCCAGGCTCGTCTCTCTTGGCTAAAAATATGGTATGAAGTGGAGCTGTGGAGCAATAAAACACAAACAATCAACTGACTAGCCGCCACTAGCGCATACACACGCACACACACACGCACACACCCCATGCCTTGTACATCAGCTGATTATGATAATCAAAAGTCTGATTTGCATACTCTGAGGCTAAAAGCACAGTTTTGTTCTGAATTATGTATCGCAGAGGAAGAGATCAGTGGCGGGATGCACTGAACAGCTTATGGTGCTAAAGGAAAAGTCTAATAATGATGAATAATGAATGTTCTATTAGGAAGTGTGCAAGTGGGAGGAAGTGTGCGGGTGTGACGGAGAGACATTTTCTCTGTGTGTTGATGGGGAGGCCACACAGAATGCCCTCCAGAGACAGACTGAATTAGATCAAACAAGTTCAGGGCTGCATGTCTATACCACAACTAAATTAAAGAGGCAATCTGCGGTGACCAAACTTCAATGCTGAATCAACCGCCGATCAATGCTAACCAATTAACTGCTGCTCCTCGTGACGTATTTAAACCGCACAAGACAAACAGACGGGGGAGTGAGAGGAGACTGTTTTCAATACCGTTTGACATTTTACTGCAGGCGTAGAACAAAGGGATCCCCCCCACATACACACACGCCTCCTTCCAGTTGCCGTAAAAATGGGTTTGATTGTAAGTTCAGACAGAATTTAAAACCTGTCTGTCTTGTGAAGTCACAAGTGCTCCTCAGAGGCTGGCAGTTCTCTGCTTCTGTTTCAGCGCGAGTGCCTCAGCAAAACTGAAAGGTGTTTTTTGCTGTAGATTAAAGAGGAGAGCATGTCGATGCATGTGTGCCATGAGTCTGGGTGTAGCTACTCCCATACTTTTTACGGTTGCTTTATGTTTACATGCTTGTTGTAGTTTAGCATAACTCTTTGGGAGGAATTTTGGTTTCAAAGTGCCTCTTAATTTCGGTAGGTTTTCACACTCTGGTAAATCAGTCTGCATCATGCGTCCTGTCTCTTCTCTGATCCCTCACCAACCAGTAAAAGTTGACTGTCTATTCTCTTTTGCACATTTTTGCTGACTCGGCCATGAACGTTAATGAAATTAGATGTAAAATACTTGTGTGCCAGAGTATGCGTTCTGAACAGCTAATGTGTTGATATCCAGTTGCTGGCGTAAGACGCAGTGCCATAACGCAAAACTCAGATAACACATGATGCTCCAGGCTGGAAAATAAAGTTGTGAAGCACGGTTTCTCGGCTTTGGGATGCTGCAAGGCAACGGCAGCTTCAGGAATGGGTACAACAAATGTCAATATGCCACCAAATTTAGTCAGAGGTTCAAAATCTTATAGTCTGAAACTTATACAGCGTTGCTTTAAGTTGAGGATAATTTTGTTATTCCTCAGTCAAGCATGTTATGGAGCTGATTTGGTTAATTTGAAATATTTTTAATGAGATTTATGGATACTTTAAAGGTGCTAGCTTTTCATGTCAACCTACATTCAGCAATAATGGAGCTTTATCGTCTCTCTCTCCCTCTCTCTGTCCTGCTGGTTTTGCGGCTTTGTATTTTATATAAATTTGACAAGCATACATTAAACCACTGGATAAAATGATGCAAGTAAGAACATATTGCTTATCTGCTCTCTTTAATATGATCAGTGATTGCTTGAGGATTACCAGGTCCAATCTGAGTCCATCCTGCACAGCACTGTTTCTATTTGTTTGTTTAGTTTTGACACGCTGGCATTTTTGGCATTTCTGGCATTTTATTTGAGCTTATACGTTGTAGCCTGACTTATCTGATCTGTTGTAATCTAATTTGAACAGGCGCAAAATAATCTGACATAATTCAACTATATGTTTATCTTTTATAATCTGGTTGGGTTTTTGTGACTATTATTCCTAAAATAGTTCTTAGTTTTGTGCGATTATGGTTCACCAGCGGTAGTTTCTATATATTATATGTAGCATAACATTTGGCACATTTTTATATTTTGCTTTTAAGCCGTCA
>JBBDHI010000008.1:6328230-6344683 GCA_037177115.1 Craterocephalus stercusmuscarum
CTCCTTCAGACGATATTGATATTTACACGCGATCAGCATATATCCATATAATGGGAGCGTTCGGGGCAACAGACGCTCGGCTTCTAAATAAGGCATTTTCTGCCACAAAACTCCTTCATTTTACGAATGTGTTGTTATCAAATGCTAGTCCGATCCCTCCTTGACCTGCTAGCAGCTCGTATTTTCATTGTTGTTGTCATTCTGGGGTCCTTTGAAGTTGTCTTGCGCTTGCCTGTAACAGCGATTACTTCACTACCATGCGCCATGGCAAAAGGGCAATGTGTTGTCAGGACAACTGTCTGGGTGAGTAAATGATTGTATGCCATGCTACAACATAGGTAGAGGTTGAAAAATACCGAACTTCCCCTTTAAACCCCTTTTCTCCTCATTCTGATGCTTGATTTGAACTTCAACAAGCCATCCTGACCGTATCATCGTGCCTAAATACATTTAGTTGCTGACGTGTGTACCCACCATATAAAGTTGCCAGTGAGGGTTTTTCTCTAAATAAGAATCCAGCAACTTTCACTTTTACATTGTCCTTGTCAAATGAAAACTTCAAGTCACCAAAATGTCAGAACAGCTGTCAAAATGTCAGGAGGAGTTCCAGTCTGATGACAGTGCAGTTTGATATCTCGCAAAGGTTTTAAAAGGACTTGAAAAATACCAAAGAGCTTTACGTACACCTTTATCTGAACAGAACTGAATAACATCGCTTTAATTACTGAAACTCGTGTCATTACGTTTTTGCACAACAGCATAATGACTATCACCTTTGATCGTGATCAAACAACTATCATCACTGAGAGATTTACGGCACCCCTTTCAGTGGCTTGTTGAGGTTACATCAATTAATTATACCCAATAAGCCCTTGCACATAACACTTTTCAGAGATTCATTGATGCACATTTTATAGAAAGAACATAGTTGATTAGTGGATTTCAGTTGTTTTGATTGAACAAAAGTCATAAATTAACTGAAATGATACACTGGTGTATCTGAATAAGAAGCAGTACATTGACCCAACTGATTTACTGCCTAATTGATATTTCTAATAAGTGTAACGTGTCTCCAATGGGCTGTTAGTAAAGTTTATAAGAAAGAGCTGTACAGCATCTGGACCAGACCCCATTAAAAACATTATTAACATTTATAGCTGCAGGCTACATGACTCGGAAACCAAGAAATGCACATTTTATTAATGACTTGCTAACACATGTAACTGCAGTCTTGATGAAGTCTTAAATAGAGGGTCATGACTTTCTCAGCTCATAATGGGCCATCAAACGCACCGTTATAAATGTTAATAAGTCATTAATAAAAGGTCACAGTGTCCATTACAGTTTTTCCCTCCATGGCTTCATGGGATGTGTAGTTTAAAGCAGCTGTATTTATTGTTTTTATGTCTGTGGAGTAGCTAATTTGGTTTCCCCAGCCTCTGTCATTGATGCAAACTTTAATCCATCAAGCATGATCATAACATCAGAGTTAATAGTCTTTCAGGATGACATGTTGCTGATGCACAAAAGCTAAATGAGTCATTGTTAACCATTAATATGGTAATTAGTCACAGCAGAGGCCTGACAGAGTGACAAACCTGTGATACAGAAGGTGTGAAAATGCTCCTGTATGTTTACAAGACATTCTGGGGTGATGAATGTGCGTGGAGCTGGATGAGGTCCTACCGGGCTTTGAGCATTTGTTCCAAATCACAAAAAGTAAACTAAAAACCCAATTTTCAAAGCAAAATGAGCTCAGTGCTTGGTAATGACAAAGTCATACATACTGGTCTCACAATCCTTTGAGCTAATCACAGATGAGGTGGGGTCATTTGGTGCTGGTTTAAAAAGGAAGAACCTTGCTTTAAGAACTTGTGATGTGTTTTCTTTAGGTGTTTTACGAACAGCTGTACCCGACATGGACCGGGAGACCCAGGACCAGTACCTCGTGGTGCTTCAGGCCAAAGACATGGGGGGCCACCTGGGAGGATTATCAGGGACCACCACTGTCACCGTCAAGCTGACTGATGTCAATGACAACCCCCCGCGCTTCACCCAGAGTGAGTTTCTCAGCCAACCGCAGAGAATCAGAGAGCAACCCGGAACAGACAGGAAGCACAAAATGACAGACGTGTTCAGGACATCCTGGGGGCCTCTGCATGTGCACATATTTATTCTAACTATACATTACCTCCCATTCACAAGTACCCGCACATGTATGTGCTCATACCTCATTACAGTTCAGAGGACCAGACGGGTGGGGCATCACCTCATTAGAATGATGCCTAATTAAAATGACAATCAGTCAGTGTAGCATGAAACAATTTACTTTATGTGTCTGTTAACTTTTTTTTTTATCACACTATCAGAAAATGTGAGAAGACAACAAACACTGAGCTGCTTAACAGCATAAACATTGTGTTTGTTTAGCACCAGAGGGCAGAGCAGTTTTCAGACCTTTCTGACCTGCAGGACCTGTCAGGATTTTCACAGCAGCAGCAGCCAGGCAGAGGAGATTCCTGCAGGGCTGCAAAGTGCCTCATCAAACATTCCGTCATGGATTTAACTCGCCTCTGCAATGATAGATCAGCTGCTATTTCCAACTGGAGCTGTACTGTCAGATAATATCAAATAATCTGACAGTTCCCTAATGTGGGCCAACCGTACTACACTCCTAATAACATCTTGCATAATTTCACTGTTATTGTAGAGCAGTGTAAATGTGAAACATCCACCTTCATGGTAGCTTTTGACTTACTTTGTTCATTCTGCAGTGGCTTCGTCTAACATTGCTTTATTTTCCCATGTGGAAATTATACTGTTAATCATGTTTTGAAATAAGAGTTGGATGTGCTACTTACAGAACTCTTCATGCAGGTCTGCCCTCTTAACTGTGTTTGTCCGCCTCTGCTGTTAGATGGAAGCAGTTATTAATTAAATCTATTTTTATTAGACCATTAAACAATTTAATAAGGTGCGCCCTTTATTACCTTTGAAAGGACAAGCCGGGTACTTGTCTGTGAAGGATCAAGGGAACCAAGTGGCCTTGATGGCCGGTGCTCTTGTCATGCTTTGCTTAATGTCGTCCTTTCAGCCATTTGTCAGCTCTGTCTCCTCCAATATACCTGCTGACCTTCTTATAGTTAAAACAAACAGAGCTTGGGTCGAGATGCAGGTCTGTACAGTTACAGTTGATTTGGATTTTTGAAGACACTGATGGGAAATTTGATTTTTTTTTTCATTTATCCATGTTGACAAGGGAAAAAAATCATTCTTGTAAGGTGCTTGACTGGGTTTTGGCCAGAAACTTTGGTTTCAGCCCACAATCCATAGATGTTAACAAGAACATTATGAGGAGGATGGCAGTGCTTATCCAGCTCTTCCCCTCTCAGCTGTCTAAGCAGGTGTAAAGAAGCTGAAAATACCTCAATTGCATTTATAGCCTTCTTTCCTACAATGAAAATTACTTGACCGTTAATAAGTGTGCACTCTTACTTCTTCTATTTTATCAAATTATTTTATTTACTGGTATAGTTTTTAAGTTGAAAACTGTACAGTTTATTCCCAATTCCCTGGACGGCACTGTAAAAACTGTAAACTACATTGTATAATACACTGTATAAGAGCGACTTGTTAGGACAGCTCGCTCTCATTAACTTTTATATCTGGTACTTCCCCTGATGCTATTAGGAGCTTTCCAATTTTCAGCAAAAGCAGCAGTTGATGTTGGATGTAGCAAAGATAGACAGAAATGAATTGAAATTAAAAATACTTTATTAATCCACTCAGGTCCAACTCCAGTCCACAAGGGCCACACTCCTGCAGATTTTAAATGTCATTCTTCTCTAACATAACCAATTCAAATCACATGGCCTGCAGGTCAGCGGGCCTTGAGGACTAACTCTGGCCACCCCTGCCTTGAGGGGAAAGTAGTTTTCTTTTTTTTTTATTATTATTTAGAAAGAAATAATTGTCAGTCTTATTATTCAAGAGGTTGATGGCTGTTATCTCTGTCTTGCAGCTACTTGAGGAACATCTTGTTGTTTCCTCACCGTGTAGTGTGGTGGGAAGAATTGTCCATTTAATTCTGCACCTAGTGCAGCATTTTTCTCTGTGCAATCAGCTCCAGATCAGTCTCCAGCACAGAACAAGCCTTGAGCTTTATCTTGATTTTTGAAAGACAAAATGGAGGAAAACCTGCTTCTTGCAGCTCGACATACCTTGTGCATAAGTTTTCTTTTACCATGACATGTCTAAGTTGAAAAGCACTGCAGGGCCTCCTCCTTGCAGCGTTCAGCCAACTGATTTGCTTGTACACATTAAACAGTATAGAAAATCTGGGAAATGTTCTTTCAGCCACATCGCTGTAAAGAATGTAATACTGCATTCACTGTTCCCTGTCTGGGTCCTTGTTTGGGCTTTCAGCTTGTCCATTCTGTTGGCTAGAAACCTCATGTTTTCCAACGGAGTGAGACATTTTTAAAAATTGGTTAAGATTTTCTCTCTGCCTTGCTCCTCCCTGCATTGTTTGTTTTTTTGCTCATTAGTTTGGTTATGGGAAAGCTTAATCCATTGATGAGTAGTTGCTTTAGTTCTTACAAGCTGGCTTATAAATTACCAGCAGTGTCTATTAATCAGCCTGATTGCTATCTGGCTTTGGAAAGAATGAAATCGTTGCTGTCTTGTTGGTATATTTAAAGTTGCCTTTTGCTGTACCACACTGTCTTCTGTTATTTTTCCTTCGAGCAGCTCCACAGTATTTCCAGTTGTCAAAGCATGTCTAATCTAGAGAAATAACTTCTGCGTTGTGCAAATTGTGTTCAGGCAGCAGTGGACCTCATACGCACTTAAATCTTTGGACATTCTACAGTGTTTGTGCAAAAGTTGCTTAAGTGTCTTTCCCTCTATGCCTCCTCACTAAATCTGTCTTGCCCTTGGAAAGTCACGCCTCTTAGTTTAGAAGAAACCCACCCTTTATTATATTCTATGGTCTCTTAATTGTCAGACAGCTGTCATTTTTTCCTTCTAGTTTTATTGATCACTCAAATCAAAGCAATGAAAAGTAAATGTTGCACAGTTAAAATGAATACTGTGGGGGATTTTGGGGAGTAAACTCATAATGTGAGATCGGCTCATCCTACATATCAGGCTGTGTAAGAGGATGCTCGGAAAAGAAAATTATAGTATTTCAAATTGCGCAATGCACCTTTAATCTAGCAATCAGCTAAATATTTTTCTAGTGTTCTAGGTATTTAATTGGTTTTAATTGTAACCTACATATATATAGCCTGTCATTAAACATTCCCATGTTATCATTTAGGAGAGGGAGGAATATTTTTCATATAACAGCTCCCGGAATTCTATTTATATCTGTCAGGTACTGTAAGTACAGTAAGAGGTAAAGACTTTTATTGGCTGTGTGATTGAGAGGTAAGAGAACAGTTGTCAGGTGTTGGATGGGTCTAAGAAGGAGGCTTTGCTCCAGCAGAATACTGGCTTCAATGGTACAACTGAACAGATGATTTCCTGGGCAGGAGGTTTGCTAGTAAAGTTGATTCCCCATCAAATATGGTGTTTTGGACTGAGCTGCTCTGAGGACCAGAGGGCTTATTCGAGAAACACTGATGTGAATCAGGATGAGTCTCACTATCAGTGGCTACTTATAAACCTCAGTCTACTAAATTCTTCCCACTCTAGTGTCCTCTGGTCCCGTTGATTCCCTCCTTATATGTACGTTGTTCGTTGAATACCTTACTTGTGTCTTTGAACAGCTCTCATGTTCCCACATTTTTGTACTCATACATCTGTGTGTATTCTTAATCCTCCTCTTGTATTTTCTAGCTGTGTTCCCTCATGCTACCTTGAGCTTGCACAGACGCCATCAAAGCCAGCCACCCAATCGCTCTACTCAATTACACACCCAGGCTTTTTAAAAGAGGCACCCTCAAATCCGGCCCTTGAGTCTCCCAAGGTCAACACTGCTTATTCCTTGTGGCATTTAGCAGAGAGAGAGGATTACAATGGGGCCCACAAACCAGGTATCTGCGGTACATTATAGCCTTAACAAAGGGAGAAAAAAAAAAACAAGCCCTGCTCTGAGGGTTTGTCTTACACAGTGCCCTAGAATTTCTCTCTATTCAAAGGATGATTTTAGGAACTAAGTGGGTTTGTTGTGTTCAGTTTTGAACATTGTTAGGGGATTTCTTATGCCCGGAGGAGCCAGTATAGTAGAAGAAAGTAGGCTACCATGCAAGATTTTCGTTGATTTTGGAGAGTGTGGGATATTTTCGGATGCTTTATTGGCAAACATTACATTTTAAGCTCACTTTCCTTTGGGTCTCATTATCAACTGGAATACACCATGAACCAAATGGGTTTGGATGTACACAGTTGTTTGATATTTATGCTCTATAGTCCTTGAAGCTGTAAACTTATGTCCTTTTTATGTATATCACATTAACTTTTAAAGGTGGCAAAGCTTACTTATTCATTTGAAATGACATTTCAAAGCCCTGTTCGAGCATTTATCAGTTTCTTGACAACTCATTTGTGTTAATTTGTCTGCATAATTTGTTTTAGAGACTCGGCATTGAATAAAAGCTCTTGATTTAAATTGCCTCAAGGGAATGATCTATGCCTTTTTACTCGTTGAGTCAAAAGGAAATTTATGAAAAATATCAGTCTGATACGGATCAGATTTCTGCCCACCAGCAGATGACACTGGCCTTGCTTGTCTATAATCTAACTGTAAAGCTTTGATTTGGCCTGTTTTTTTTTTTTGTTGTTTATTTTTTAAAAACAGAATGCAGTAGTAATCTTAGTAATAGGAATTTAACTCGCACAAGGTTGCATGCAAGTGGAGATACAGTATCAGGATAAATTCAGGTTTTTGTGCTGGGCCAGCCACAGCAAATAGGCGAGAGCCTGCTGGCTTTTCTAGCTATGGATGCTAAAGAGTGATTAGAGAGTAGCTTCTTGCTTCTCCAGTAACATGGATTAGAACAATCGAATGTTGCTCCCTAGTGCTGCCCCCTTTCTCACATGGTAGAGTTTAATGATCCAACCATTATATCACTAGCAGCTAGAGCCACCATTAACGATGGTGACTTGGTGAGCTAGCAGTAGTTAGCAGGCCAGCTGCTGCGAATGGCTGCTCATGTCTTGAACCAGTTAACAAGCAGTGTATTGATAACATTGCTATAAGGAACACAAGGCAAATGCAATACCATTCTGATATTAACACTACATCTACATGTTGTTTTATGTATTTGTGTTTACAAAAGGAGCTAGCTCTGCATGTTAACCCCAACCTTGAAAGAGGTCAGGATTGGTTCCTCTACTCTTCAATGTTTAGCGTGTAGGTTGTCTTAACTTGCCTTTCTTTTGGAGATGCTGATGAAACAGAGATAAATTAACATAATGCAGGGCCTCCTGGAAAATAAGTTGGGATTATGTGAGGTCTTTATCCCAAAAATATAATTGTTTTCGTGATATTTTCCAGCTATGTGTCGCTAACAAGCCAGACGGATGTTAAAATTGTGCTTAAGGGGAGTTTCTGTTGCCATCTCATTTGAACTCATTGCCTGATTAAGCTGTTAATTATGGTAGTGCAGTGTGGAATTCATGGATGACTAATTGTCTGAGTGTAAACAAGAATGTTGGGTATCAAATCACACCACAAATGATAGTTTTCTGTTGCATACCCGCAGGATAGGTGCATGAGATTACTTTCTGCTTGTCATAACCCATGGGGAAATTAAGAGCACAGCCATTGCTACATATAGCTTTGTAATGGGGCCATACTCTTGTGCCAAGGCCGATTTGAAATTTCATGCCCTTGCCTCCATGTAGTCATTTATGCATACATGTTTTGCCATGTTTACTATAGCTGAATAAGAATATTAATATTTCATTGATGCCTGTACTCCATAGCTCAGTTCTGTCAGGGACAACTTGCCACGGTCCATTATACGGTATACCAAGAAAGTACATACTGTATATTATGTGCCAAATCATATGTAAATATTAATTATTGATGACTTAATCATGTGATTTAATTTAATCTCTCAACTACTTTTCCTTTTTTTAAGTCTCATTTATGAACAGCCATGTAAACTAAAAGATGTTTCATATTTCTTTGCTTACGTTCAATATTAAAAACTGGCTAAATTTTCCAACTCTCAAAATTTTTAGGGGTTTGGTCCTTTTCTGTTGGATTTCTAACTTGTGTTGGTATAAATGTGAAAATGAAAACTCATCCTCACCTTTGAAAGACATTGCTTATAGGTGGAGAAGACAATCCCGAGCCAGAGTTCATGTACTGGATTTTTCTAAGCTCCTAAGCATTTATTAAATATTCCTCTTTTATTATCTCAGTTCGTTTAATTCAGCAGCAAAGCTCTGAAAAAAAAAGAAGTGGACCTTGAGTTTGAGCAGTCCACTCTCATCTGAACACACATCCACATCACATGTAAGGAATGGTGATATATGTGATTGTCTAAGGTTGTAGCTTGTAACTTGTGGACTCTCATGTGTTGTACTGTAACCATTCAATTTTACTGACATTTGCAAGTGAGTGGCATAGTCTATGCATTTTTGTTTTGACTCATGTTTCTCATATTTTCTGGTTTTTGCTTTAGGCTATCTTTAAGTTTAGGAAGAGTCCTTTTTTTTATTCTCTTGCATTTATCACCTGGTCCAATGTTTCCATCCAGTTTCACCAAATTCTCAGTTGTCCTTGTTTAATTACTATAACTTCCTTCATATGCATAATCCCTGGTTTCCTTTTCTCATCCAAGCTGTCCTAATTTGAAATTGTGACATCCTTGGCTTACTTTTAATCCTGCCAGTACGCCAGCACTTTATTTCTTTAAAACAAATATTAATTCGCACAATTGCCTGCTTCCTGCCGCACAGTCCTGCATTTTTGTCCCCCCTGTTAATTTCAACCTCACCTTATAACAGAGACCACTGTAAGAATCACAATTAGAAGATGACTAATGACTAATGAAAATTTTGTATAGGTCAGTACTGACAAAGGAAGACGGCTAGGCTAAATAAAAAGTGAGGTTTTTGCACAACTAGTAAAACATGGACAAATTTCCTGGTTCAAAAAGCCTCATTTTATAACAGAAATATTACGTTTTTCTGCCACTGACATGGTTTGAACTGTAATTAATGATGCCTCAGCTGGTAAATAAAGACATGCATTTCTTGTATGTGTCTTGTAAGTCCGGTGAATATAGAAGGGGTAGTGTGATAAAGATACTGTTGTTAGATACCCATGTTGGAACTACTGGTAAATAGTAGGTTTTCATAATTCATCAACCACTAACAGCAAATTTGTCTCTTTTTCTTTCTTTCTTCCTTTCTTCCCCGTGCTTCTTCCAGTTATGTCCTCTTGTATTTCTTTGCTGAAGCAACCATGTTATGCGTTCAAAAAGGCCAATGTGTTCGTATCCAGTTGTTAGTGTGTAATATGGCGCTGTAAATCAAAATGCAGCTTTAACATTTTTAAAAAAGTAAAATGGGGCTTCTCAGCCTTGGAATGCTGTAGGGAAACAATGGCACCAAGAATGTGAATAATGAAAGTACCTTTTAAAATAAATAAGAAGCACAGAGTTTTAAGGTCAGAAACTTGTGTAGTGCTGCTTTATCTTTGCAGTTTTCAAAGTGTCAAAAGGATCAGCACTTTCTCCCATATCCTTCTATTTAGTGTGTGTGTCCAAGAAAATACTGGTAAGATGCAGGAAGTAGATATCATCATCTTAAATAAATAGCACTGTTTGCGTAGGGAAAAAGCGTTTGTTGTGGACTTTCACTGTTGACCAATTCGGCTATGAGAAGTGTTGACAAACCACTATTGATTTAATTGGATTACAGTGAAATGGACTGAATTGTATAGTATATAGTATAATTGGATTGGACCATATCTTTTAAGGTGGCTCGAGCTAAATTGAATTGACTTGAAGCTTTTTATAAAACCTTTTAATCTTACATGATCCCACAGTGTGATCGGTATTAATGAAATACAGTCAGACTCTGAGCTCTTTGCTGAGCTCTTTTCCTTCTCCACAACTTTTGAGGTATGAGATCATGATAAGAGATTCTGTTACATCCCTTATTGAGTATAACTTTAGTAATTATTCTATATCTTATGACAGACTTTCATACATAAAAAAAGCTATTGATAGTAAATTAATAACTAAACAGAAAACTATGGTTAATCCCGGTGATCTAAAAGCATTTAAAACTGCAACTTCACAGTCTAAGACCTTTGCTTTCTAAGTTCTCTAATTCCCAAACTTTTCAGAAATTTTATACAACTTTTTTCCCCTCTGCAACAGTCTCAGAAATTAAAATGTCCTTGTGTGCGGCTCTTTTTGGTGACAAATGACATGCCAACAACCTCGAGATCTGTACCCCAGCTCTACTTTATTCTATAAATCTGTAGGCTGCCAAACTTTAAAACATTGATTCAGTGCCTGGTGACGGTCTTTGCAGCAGTTTTTTTCTTTTAACTCACAGAAATTTCCAGATGGGCCCAGAGACTCATAACTCGTGTTTGAAAACTTCTGGCTCTTCTGCCCTGCCTGCATGAACCATTTGAAGAGCTACAACTCTGCTCAGTGACAAGTGGAGAGACGGAGGCACAGGTGCTGCTTCCCATTTTTATGTGGTTCCCAAACAACTTCGGCTTGCCAGCGGTGCCACATAAAAATGTTAAGGAAGCCATCACTCTCCCAGAAGTTTGATGGATGGAAAGATGGATGGGCTCACAGATGACTACATAGGTAGCACCGATAAGATCAGTGTCATTTTATGCACCAGGTAAATGAGACAGAGAGGGGGGAGCGACAGAGGGAGTAGTTCAGTGGGCTTCATCATAAATAATACTAATTCATTCCCCTAGAGAGAGAGGTTGTAGCTGTGTGAGTGTGAATGGAAATAGAAATGCAGAAAGGTGGAGGATGAGCGTGCAGGTGAATGCACATCATTCTGTGTTTATGTGCAAGTATGAATGTTTTTCCTGAAAGGGGGGAAAAATGGAGCCACTATGAGAGGAGTGATAAAGTTGTCAGTAGGAGTGAGACAATAAGGGAGTGGGTGAGGAAGCCACAAAGAGGCAGAGGAGACAAGGAGACAAATGTACAAGAAAAGGGAGCGGGGGAGTGAATGAAACGGAGGGAATCAAGAGGGATAAAGAGGGTATTATGTCCTTTAGTGAGAATGAGACACAAAAAAAAGCAAAGAGGTGTACAGGCAACAAGGGGATGAGTGGGTGAGCTAGAAGTCTGCTCACTGGATGACATAACCTGTTCAGTGCCTTGAGCTTCTGCATCCATGGAACTCTATCTTCATATTTGTAGCCTCTGATACCTACAAACACACACACACATACACACACAGCCTCATACGCTTCCGTGATCAGTCAGAGGTGAGGAGATTCAGACACAGAGCAGTGACAGAATCTGTCATCTCCTGTCAGATGCACACACACACACACACACACACACAATCCTGACTCCCACTGTCAGTGAGTGGGCCCTTCAGACACCCTGTATCCCCATATCCTTCATCACACACTCTCCCGTCTGCCCCTGCTTTAAAACACCCTCAGCACACAATCGTTTTTAGTCAGTGTGGCAGAAAGTGTCTGTGCTGAGAAATCCCACTTGTCAAACCATTTACTTTCACAGTCCCACCATAAAATAAGAGTAGTCACTGTCAATGCTGCTAAGCACAAAAAAAAAATAAAACACCTCCGCAGTTGATATTAGTAATCAAAGTGTTTTTAGGTATTGTTAATAAGTTATTAAAATGAATTAAGCAGATCAGTAAGGCTGCAGTGGACGTTTGTGCTTCCTTTGAACAGTGATAGTGAATAACCCTACTCTGTTTTTCTGTTGCAGCCTTTTGCTGTTGAAGCATATTCATCAGCATCTAATGCACATTGAAAATAGCTTGTGTCCCCTTCAATAAGGCATCAATAATGAATTTAGTTAAACGCCATGACTAATGTGCATTTCTGGATAGTAATGGGCTCACTAGAGTTAAAGGACAGGAACGTAGGCCAATCCAGTGCAAAGAAGCCACCCACATTCCGTTGTCCTGTCCAGTGATCACCACCCACACGCTCACATCTCCCGTTGTTTGGACCGGCATGATAAACTCTTTAGAATGCATGAAAGCAAGTCCTTGGGGCAAGTTCATCAAAGCGTGAAGGAGGGAGTAGGGAGATGACAGTATGGTGGAGGGTAGGGGGGAGAAGAAAGGAGCCGAGTAAAGCTAATGGCTTTACGGCAGCAGTGATAATCAGGCTAACTAAAAATCACTTCATCTCATACAGAGCTGATGGCATGCTGGGAAATGGAATGAAGCCGGCATTCAGCGTTGTGTGCAGACGCCATGACTCAGATAGATGTGTCTGAGTCTGTGCCTGGATATGGAGCTAAGTTCAGGACTGGCGTGCAACTTATTATTGACTGATGCTGTTGATTGCATTTGTCTTAAGAGTCCCTTCGAGAATTCTCATGCATGTAATTAATCACCGTCTTATCTTGTATGTTGGAATACATGCAAAAAATCCTGGATATGTAGTCAGCTCCGGGGTGTTTCGTGGCACTGGGGCATGAAAAGCTTTTCCTGAAATGGCTCCCTCATATCACAACGCACAATTAGGCCTGCCAGTGTAGTGCCCTGGAGTCAATGGTGGCACAGTTCAGAGCGCTGCTTGGGTAGCTTCCTCTCGGCTTTCACCCTGTGTGGGTATGAAATCTGCAGCAGCCCACTAACTGCAGTGTGCTCATGTGTCTGGTGTCTAGTGTTAAAGAAGCAGAGGTTAGTCAGCCCTTGTGGGCAGTAGCGTTTTGTTTAGTTCCCTTTTTTTCCACTACTTGCATATACTCTACATGTGCAACAAACGAGGCTTTAAACCGAAAATTGAGCCACATGAAATTGGCGACTCCCTGTGAGGCATGCCCAGGCAGAGCTTCCCCTGATGCGCTTTTCTGCTCCAATCCTGTGCAGCCAAAAGAGCCTGTGAGCAGAGATTCATCGTGCAGTAATCGTCCTACACAAGGTTTCCAAAAGGACCTACATGTCGGCAATCCAGCCTTGTGGAAGCCCAAGATGGGGTTTAATTCTCCACACTCCGCTCCACACAGACAGTCTTCATGTTCCCGACTTTTCCTGCCATTACACAGGAGAAACTGGGAAATTTAAGACTTCATTAAGCCCATTAAAAAGGGCATTTCTGTTTTTGTTTCTTTCTTTGTCTCCCTGTTTATCAGCTCTTGCTTCTGTGGAAAATTGGGGAAATCCATCACACTTTCACCGGAAACGCCTGGGCGCCTTTGCCCCCCTGAAAAAAAAGAAAACACTCACAAAAATCACATAGGGACATGGCTCCAAAAGAACTGTCTCGGCTGTTTTTTCTCTTTTCACGTCACTTTTTCATCTGACCTGGCAGTGTGCCTCCTCACGCAGAATAATAGAAGCTAAAGCCATTCTCTTTTTGCCGAGCCATCAGTGAGCCATGGAGAGCCGGAGGAAGTGATTTCCATGTTAATGGGAACCTTCCCAGCAGCATCTAAACCTTTCTCTCCTTCCCTTTCCTTCTTCGCTGCTTCCTCGCCTCCTGTCCGCTTTGTGCTTACTTTCCTTTAAGCTGCCGTCGTCCCAGAGGACTCAATCCTTCTGCTGTTGTCTTGCAGCGTTACCTTTCACCTCTCGGCCTCTGTTTACCTCTTCCTCCCTTTCCCCTTCTGGCGCTGGCTTTCTTTCTGTCGGGCTTGATGAATGGAGTCGCTGGACTGTGAGCGGCACATCTTCAACAGGGTGTGGTGAGCCATTGCTAGCTGTCTCTCATCGTGTGTTTGGCCGAGTTTTTCTCTTTTGCTTGTTTGTTTTCTTCTCTTGTTATCCTCCCTCATGAGGTGTACGTGTTCAAATCCTCTCTCCAGCTCAACCCCATCCATATGGATTCTCAGTTTAGAAAAAAGTTGGCCAGACAAGAGAACTCTCAGTCTCTGAAAATCCTGTCTTTGCTGTTGCTGTGGAACTACACGATGTCCCCACTGCTAAAAAGTCGACACCTAACCCTCTGAGGATGCCCAAGCAGCCAACTAAGCATCCTCCCTATGTTTTTTGCCTCCACCTCTCGCCTTCACCATACTCTTGCTTCTGTTTTCCCTGTGCTCCAAGAAACACTACTGGAAATGGGCCAGCACATCACCTCCCCTGAGATATGCTAAGGAGCTCCATCCACCACACGCTTTCTGTCTGGAAAAGAGCAGCCGGTAAACTGCTGTGTTGCGAGGATGCAAAATTTTTCACATGGGCCTTGCACTCTCATCCCTTATATATAAACACCAAACTGTGTTCTCCAACAACACATCGTTAAGAATCTTAAAAAACCTTGTTATAGTGGATAAACAGGCGATCGTTCTGCAAGCAAAACGGGTACAAAGCAAACACTGGGGGATACAGGGAGATAGACGTGACGCCAAAATGGACCCTGTGGGGCCTTGTGGGAGTCTGGCTTCCAGCTGTTTAAAATGGGTTACAGGTAGACAAGAGCTGCTGGATGTTTGATGTGAATGAGCAAGTCAGTGAATGAGAACTGCTAAATAAAAAAAGCAATAAATACATGGAGGATAACAGAAGGCCTGCAGTACACAGGAGCAGTCGGAGAGCAGAGCTACTGTATCAAAGCTCCAAACTGTCCGCTGTGCTGACGTGAAAAGCTGAAGGATACATCTGCTTTCCAGGTTTGAAATGAAAATATTTGTCTAAAAGTAATGTTTTTCTCTTTGTTAATATTGCCAAAGCCGTGCACCTGCACAATCATTGTTTTTCAGAAATATTCCAAGGCTCCCGAGTGATTGAGCACGTTGTAACTGCTGCACTTGCAATTACGAGTTCAATTCTCACCAGGCTCATTTTGCTACAGTGCATAAATGCAGAGGAAACTGCTTAGCGTAAAACACGCTAACAGCAAAGGGGAAGGTTAGTTTACAAAAGTAATCTCCTCCTCAAAAACAGTTTTAAATATATTTAGCCACAACAATGCAAAAAAAAACCTTATTCATCTTGCAATCTACAAATTTATATTCATAGTTTTTTAAATGTGTGTCGTCCGCTGTTATTAACAGTGCGTGGAAAATATTGTAATCGTTGTGGAAACTTGCTTTTCAAAGCTTAATTTGCTTCGTATTTATCCCTGGAAAAAAATGTGAATTTGTCAACCTTTTATGACAGCTTTACACAACCCACAATTTTATTGAAAAACAGCTCTGAGCACCTCAGATAATACAGTACGCGATAGTTTTCCCCACTACTCAGTTTTTAGTCATGGAAAAACAAGCTGCAAGCAGCCCTGTGTGACATAATAGAAAATCTGAAAGGGCATGTAAGAGGATCACTGAGTGCCCAGTCGTGCACAAACTGCCAGATTCAACTCTAATGTAGACCTTATGAAACAATAAAGAAAGGTCATGCAGCTAAGTCAGATCATTAACTTACACATATGATTTACTCTTTAAGCTGGTACAGTGGGCGTGAGCGAGAACGGTATCATTTGTTTGTTTGTTACTTTAGGCCCTCTTTCACACAGAATCATTACAGTTTTCTGCACTGCATATTTTCCTACTGTGATATTTCAAGCTGTGACTCTTATGAAAAGTGTTAAAATAACTTTCCAGGAACTTCGTTTAGAAAAAAAAGGAGAAGAAGAATGGACTTTTTTTTCTTGCTGAAAATCTGCACAAAAGGCCTCATGTACCACTGCGAATCCTGTGGTGAGTGGTTCAGTTTTTTTAGGTTTAATATCTGTGTGACTCATAAACGTAATTCTCAGATGCCTGGTAAATATGAACCCTGACTGGATTATTGACTACCTGACAGACAGACCACAGTTTGTTAGCCTAAAGGGCTGTGTGTTTGAGATGGTAGGAGCAGAGGAGCGCCACAGGGGACCATATCCTACCCATTTCCCTTCACTCTGTACATCTCAGACTTAAAGGATGACTAAGATTTGTCAAGAGTGAAGAAATGTTCAGATGTCTCGGCAGTAAAGAAGTAGACTGGCTGGTTTGTGACATGGTGTCGGAACAATCCTCTCATCCTGAATGTAAACAAGACAAAGGAGGTCATTGTCAAATTTATGTGAACCACAAGTCAAACCCTAATTCCACACAGAAAGAGGTAGTGGAGGAATACAGATACCTGAGTGTTAACCTGCACAATTACTTGTGCTGGAAACTAAACACTGAGGGTGTACAAGACAGGACAGAGCTGACTATCTCTTCCGGAAAAAATCCCTTTATAGTAACTTTGATTTTATTTTGAAGGACTAGGGGTCCATGTGTTGATTTTATTTTGAAGGACTAGGGGTCCATGTTTTGATTTTTATTTTATTTTGAAGGACTAGGGGTCCATGTTTTGATTTTAT
>JBBDHI010000008.1:6368803-6379751 GCA_037177115.1 Craterocephalus stercusmuscarum
CCCTAGTATGTATGTATGTATGTATGTGTATATGTATATTTATATGTATATGTATATGTATATACAGTATATAGGCTATATATATGCATACATACATTTGTATATAGTAATATAGAGAGAGGCGGAGAGAGTTTGTACAATACGTTTTACATAATGATGACTGCCTTTACTCGGACACATCTTAGACAAGTTTCATCATCATTTCTTTTAATTGTCTTCAGGAATAGTTTTCCAGACTTCTCTAAGGATTTTTCCAAAACTCTTCTTTGGATGTTGGCTGCCTTTTGTTCTGTAGTGTCAAGATGATCTCTTACTGTTTCAATAATGTTGAGTTCTGGGCTCTGGGGAGGATTCATCACTCCATAAGACTTGTTGCTACTGATTTTCATCCCAGTTCTGGTGTCATTTGGCAAACCTCAGCCTTTTCGCCCTGTTCTCCTTCATTAAGAGTGACATCTTGGAAGCCACCCTTCCATGGAGACCATTTCTGATGAGGCTTCAGTGAACAGCAGAGAGATCAGATGAAGGTCTAGACACATCTCTCAGGCCCTGTGTCAGGTCTTTCTCCACTTTTTCCCACTTCTTAGAGACATACATTTCAGATAGTTGTAGAAAGACTGAAAAGCCTGCTGACATATGACAAGTTTTCAGTTAATAGCTCTTTGGGAATCACCTTACAGCTGCAAAAATACTATTATATGTCTGTCAAAATAATTGGGATTTTTTTGTCGATGCACTTAAAAAAAAGGAATAAATTATGTAACCTGGAGACAGGTTATACTTAACCAAGTAGTCTGCCATACTGTATGTAGATGCACCACTGGTTCACGGTTTTACTTTGTTGACTATTTTATAATTTAATGATTCATTAATCAGTGCTAAAGTGCTGATGACACAATAATGAATTTGACTTGTTTTCACATGAATATTTGACTTCAAACAGATCGCTGCCCTGGCAGCTGCAAAGACCCTCCACCATGTGACGCCATGGGGGAAGACCATTCTACAGCGGGACAGAAGTGGTCTAATTCTATGATGGTTGCAGCATATTCCAGAACTGGTGGAATCCTAAACACGTTCCAGCTCAGAGGCGGGAGATGATGCTGAGGAATTATCTCCCGCTTACACTTAACAGGATACAGTAAAACCGGACCAAGCAGACTTTGTGCAGAGCCGTTCAGACTCAGAATCGGAGATGGCAAACGGGTCAGGGGAGCATGGATTGGTGCCTTTGTTACAGATATTGCATCAGAATATTTGTTCATGAATGTCTCTTTCTTGATCTCTCTCACTACGATGTCTTCTTATGTTTTTTTGCTGAATCAGCCATGGTGCGTGTTTCATATGGCTGGTGGTTTTATATTGGCTTGCTAGTGCTTGACGCTGTGCATAAACTGAAACTCAGTTGCAAAGTGGACGGATGCATCCGGGATGAAAAAATAGTAGAATAGTGACTCAGCCTTGGGACGCTGCTAGGCAGCAATGAACATAATAGATGCCACTGGGTCATCAAATGGGTTTGAGATGCAGCTAAAAGGTAAGGAGTGCATTTTTAAAGCTGCACTATGTAACTTTCCAACCAAAAGACTTTGAGTTCTGGACTCGTTTGATGGCCCAGTGACATCAATATGTTAATTTCTGAGCAAGACATGACCACGCTATACAGCTTTTTTCAGGGTGGGAGCTCTGCTTGACTTTTCAGCTGAGTTTCACTTTCTGCATTGCATATCACAAAATAAACCCACCAGCTGTTTTGCATGCACACCATGGCTGATTCAGCAAAGAAACACAAAAAGACATTATTGTAGGAACAGAGGAAAAGGAAAAAAGAGAGGGACAGAGAAAGACACAAGTCAAAAGTCAACACTGGACTGTCTTTTACTGGCAGGAGAGAGCTCACGGCACAGGTAGGATGCAATTAGCCGTTGACAGCAGTGTAACAGAGAAAATGTGCAAATATTCTGTTGTGTATCTTAAAAGCCCCATTACTGAACTTTGATAGGTTTTTTGGTTTACTTTGGAACCCCCAAATAAAAGCTGATACAGCATCCATTTTGCATTCTGTCTCCTGTCAGCATGCAATCACATCTAGCCACACAGAATTTTAAGGCTGGAACGTTTCTTTAAGACGTTATAAGATAGTGTGCTCGGAAGCACAATATAAAGACATGAGGGGTGGCACAAGAGTTTTGCACGATACTGTACTTCAGACACAGATGTTTATGCATAGGACTGCAGCTGCATGTGTAGAAGCTGATTAAGCGAAAAGAAAAAACCTTGGGAAATAACTATTGTAGCGTAAAAAGCACCGATTTGAAAACACCTCATTACACATGTATTCTGTACTCACCAGCATTTTGTATTACAAAGGGATCACCAGGAGCCACACCAGGCATGTCACAACAATATTAATACAAACCTGCTGGTATCCAGATTCATGAGGTTTCCCTTTTGAGGTATGTTTTTGGGGTTCTGTGAGCTGTGTAAGCCTGCTATTTGCGTGCCTTTCATTCCTCTTACCTGGGGGACAAGCCAGCTCATGCATGTGTCAGTTTGCAGTTATTATTTCCATATGCTCTCACTTAAAATGGCTGGCTAATCCTCGGTCACACGCCAGCAGCGCGCCCAGGATTATCTGTGTTTGTTTTCTCACGCGGAGGAGAGATTGTGCTAATCTCCTCAGAGAGGGGGGAGAGATGGAGCAAAAGAGAGAGAAAAAAAAAGAGGCAGACCAACATCTTGCTCATAAGTTAAAAAAACAACAAGGAGGAAGATGCAGGACCTGTGAGAGAGTGAAGAGACAGAAGGCAAGTGACAGAGGGAAGGGAAACCAGCAGACAAAGTCAAAAGGGAGATTTAGAAGACTCTTTGTTCTCTCAATTCTGCAGCTGTGCTTTGTGGCAGAAATGTCCAAAGCTGCGATTGTCATCAGACGAACGTGATGTATGATCTTGATTTAAAATGTGCAAAATCAAAAAAGAACACAAGCTGCCAAGGACAGCAGGGTGCTAAACAAACTCAAGAGCGCCTATCGCACAGCATATGCACACACTGTGCTGCACACATGTGAGACAAGGAGAATAAATATGTATGTGTTTCACCTGCATTCACACAGATTCATCTTCTTTTCAATCAATTACAGCAAAGGCAGGGAGAATCATCACCTCTGCAATTTGAAGCATCGACCTGTGGCAATTCACCGCAGCTGTATGTGTAATGCGTACACACTGGCAAACACACGCTGCCTCCGTTGAGCATGCATGGGTCGGCCTCTTTGAGGAGAGAGGTATTATGCATTGGCAGTCTAGCATGCAGGTTAGCTAATTAATTTCTGCTTACTGTGAAGCAAATTTAAAAGGGAAATTGTATAGAAATTAGAATTTCAAAAAGGACTCTTAGAGCGCCGCGCAGGACACAGGAAGGTTACACTTCAAGAGCGTGTGGGTGTGTGACAAGAGAGTAGTGTGTAGAGATGAAGTGGGGTATGTGCACATACAGAATTTATCATAAAAGTCAACTGGCAAGTTCTTTCCTTTTTTCCTCTAACGATGAATATGTGCAAAATTATTTAAGACTAAAAATATGAATTCTTACGGTTTATTGTTGTGCTCATAAGTAATGCAGCAGTTTGAACTTAAACCAGGGAATGCATGAATCTTTAAATAATCTAAGAACTCCTTCAGACGATATTGATATTTACACGCGATCAGCATATATCCATATAATGGGAGCGTTCGGGGCAAGAGCCGCTCGGCGTCTAAACAAGTTGTCATTCCGGGGTCCTTTCAAGCCTCTCGTGCTTGCCTGTGACAGTGATTACGTCACTACCATGCACCATAACAAAAGGGCGAATTCCCTCATAGATCACTCCGGAGTTCGATTTCGAGTTGCGCCACAACTGTCTGGGTGAGTAAATGATCGTATATCATGCTACAACATAGGTACAGGTTGAAAAATACCGAACTTCCCCTTTAACACCTTCAATTTTATTTTTGTTGGGTTTTTTTACAAGAAGAAAAGGAATCTGGCTGTTCATCTTTTTGAATATTTGACCTGAAGTCAAAGACATATCAAAGATAGAAAGAAAGAGAGAAACAACACAGATAATCAGTCCTAAGTAGTTATCCTTATTCCTCATTTGAATAATCTCATCAGAACTGTGGTCTTCAGAATCCATTTGGGCTGCATGCACTCAAAATATCTGCATGCCCGATTCTGGTGGCTTTCACCTCCACTTTCACCATATTCTAACACTATATTGATCCCATTTGGGTAATAGTTTTTGAGTTTAACTCAAACTGCCTTGTTCCAGCACCCAAGGAGGTTCAGGGTCTTATCCAAAGTGGTTTACCTCTGTTTCCATTCTTCAGACTTGAAACTGGGTCCTCCAGCTCACATCTTCAGCCACTTGGCCACCACCCACCCAACTTCTTCTCCTGCAAGCAGCTTAGCTCCAGTAGACACACCTACACTGTTTAACTTTACTGGTCATTCAGCTGCACTCTCACACAGAAGCTGGGACACAGAACCACTTGGGCCCTGTGTCCGTTCTTTGCTTCCTCTGCTGCAGACTTTTTAACATTAAGCAGCTGAGAAGTCTCTAAATCAGCCTCAGTGAAGGCGACCGTCCTGACATAAATGAAGTCAGAGCTATTGCTTTCAATTTCAGCTGCTAACAGACACATCTGTGCCTCACAGGTCCACTAGTATGGCCACTAATAAGTGTGTGTGGCTGTACGTTCCACAGGAGTCGACAGATCACCTGTGGAACGTCCAAAATCACGGTGAAGCGTAAGAACTGGGGTCACTGTGTGATGAGTGCTTCCTCTAAGCGGGGGAGGTGTATGCTGCGGTTTGTCAGAGCCGGAGACCTGTCGCTCGCACACTCGCTGGCGGGGAGAGAAAGGTTGGAGTGGGTTGTTCGGGGAGTGTGTGATGGAGTGTGTGAGGTGGTGAAAGAAGGGGTTTGGATTGGAAAGATGGAGTGCTGGTTGGAGGGAGGGCGGGGGGTGATGAGTGTGTGCTCACAGTGTAAGTGACACCTCTCCTCCTCAGACAGATTGTCTCCCTCTCGCTCGGTAATGGGGACTCCGTTAGGGCACATTTTCCCTCTATATAACCCCCCCACACACACACACACTCCGCGATGATCTCCATTTGGCTGTGCTCGGTAACAATCCTTCTTGTTTGTTTATTTTTTTTTCAGCAGAGATATTCAGCAGTTTGCCTGCATGTTATCTTCTACTTTGCCTTTTTCTCTGCGTAATTCTTACTCACTCTGCAGCTCTGAAACAGCTGATCTTCTGAAAAACAATCCTTGCAGGTTTACAGATGTGACTACAAGAGGAAAAGAGGAATCGTTAGACAGACATTGGAAAGGAAAGAGAGGGTATCAGTATTCCCTGTACTGGAGATGATCAGAATGATTTTTCCCTTTCTCTGAAACCTCTGCATAGCCAGAGAGCCCATTTATCCTCCATCCAGCCTGCTTCTCTGCACCAATCACACCACATTGATTCATCTGCACATTTATTTTAAGAAACACACACTAAAAACTGCAAGAGAAACCCTTGCGTTTGGACACACACACAAACCCACACACACCTTAAACAAATATTCTGAACCAGAGCCAACGAACATGTCGCTTTTTTCTAAAGTTTAATCAACAGCAGGTGTGTGTCAGTGTGAGACAGTAGATGTTTGTGATTACTCTTGCGTGCCGGCGTCCTCGCTAACAATCATCTAGACGAACCGGATCAGAGACTATCTCTCCGCTTCAGAGCCAGCGTGCTGGCAGGAGAGCGGCGCGCAATCACACGGAGACCTCAGGCAAGCGGGCTTCATAAGTTCCCAGTAACAAACAATCGCCGCCGCCCGAGCCCCTATCCCAAATGAGATCTCTTGCACCTGTGTAGATGCAAGGATACAAAAGAATTTCTAATGCTCCTCATAGCCAGGTATGAGTCTCCATGGTGAGAGCAGAATCGCCATGGTGATGGAGATGGAGCTCAAAACAAGAGAAGTGTTTCTTTTTTATTTAACAAGAAAAGCAGCAGAAACCTGGAGAAAGGATTTGTTTTTACTGTCATCATAGGATGTTTTTTACGGAAATTATCTGTTGATATCAGAGCTCAGCGCAATTTTCTGCTGAAAGCTTTTTTCATAAAAACAAGCTTCTCTCCTCCTCGTCACAAGGTCTGAAGCGAGTCCCACCGACGCTTCAGCAACAAAACACTTTACCTGCCGGGCTCACAACCACACACATCCCAGGCTTCCTTTTTTAGTTTGTTTTATTGTCAGCTCTGACGTAAAAAGTCCACGCTATAACCGTCATTATCATCTACCTCTGCTTTTAGTTGCACAGCTGATCTCATAACTCCCACAAAGGCTCCAGCAACATTCAACACCCTGACAGAAAACTCTACAGCTGTATATTCTCTAGTCTGAGCATGTCAAGAATATCCAAACATCAACTGAAAATGACACCCAAACATGTAGTCGCTTCAGTGTCGGAGTTCTGAGGAAGCCTTTCAACTTGGTGAGTGTCAGGATTCTCATTGGCAATGCTGTAACATCAACACCTCATGAATGCCGTCTCCCACTTCAGACAGAGCCCCCACCATCCATCCACCCACAGCAACCTTCAAAGTAGCAACTCCAAACGTCACAACAAGGAAGGTAACCATGATAATACCCCCCCACCCCAAATTATTCTGAGCTTTTTCGGATGTGACCATTCTCTGGCTCTGATCTGCTGGAATAATTCATTATGTGCCATCTCACAGCTTTTGATATGTAATTTAGCAGTCATCTGCGGGAAATTTAGTGTGAGAATTAGAGCAAATAAAAGCACAAACAGAGGCTGTTGGATCTGATGCTGGAAACTGACATTTGCATTATTTCTTGCTATTTCGCGCTCATTTCAAAGTATGTAAATGTCTAAACCTTATTTTTCTACATCATTTCCTCTTTTTAATGTGTTGAGTTGAATGAACGTCCTTTTTGTCATCACCAGGCGGTGGACTACGAGAGTCGCAGCTCCTACTCTTTTTCTGTGGAGGTCCTCAATCCCATCGTGGACCCTCGTTTTCTACGTCGAGGCCCCTTTAAAGACCGGGCTTCAATCCGAGTTGCAGTCCTGGATGCCGATGAGCCGCCAAGGTTCTCCCGGTCTCGATACCACATGGATGTGTCTGAGAACTGCCCGCCAGCCTGCACTGTGGGCCGAGTCAGCGCCGTCGATCCAGACACTGGTCTGACGAATAACATCAGGTAAAGTTTGAGGCCAATTTCCTCTGAACATGCAGTGGTTCAACAGTAATTAGACTAAGTTAGCTCATTAAAATCTACAGTGCATGAAGATGGTCTGCCTTCCCCTGTGCCCTACTTCTGGCTTGGCTCTTTTTGTACTTACTAAACAAACAATCCACTCTCCTTTTTGGGTTAAAATTTAGAAAATAAAAACTAATCCTGCACCGTGCTGCTTGGAGCCAGATGGCAACTGCAACCGAGTCACCAAACTTTCACTCGTGTTTGCAGAAGATTTTGTCTTTAAAACTTCGGGGAGGAAGGTGAATGACTTGTCTGTTACAAACAAAGAAAACCGTGTCCCAGTTTTAAGCAAAAAGTGCCAAAAGTGAGTGTGTGGGGAGGAATGATAGTTGGTATATTCACAGAGATATTTTGATAATCACTTGCACTTCAAAAGAGCTCCTATCTGCTGTGATAATCTCGCTATATTAATTCTTTGCCGTGTGAATGCCGACTTCCTTATCACCCCTTTACACACTTGCCCTGTGTCCTTCTTTCACTTTGGGCCATCTTCACTTGCCTCCTTTCTTCCCCTCTTCGTTTCAGGACTTCTTTCCACCTTCCCCCCCATGTTTCCCTCCCTCCTGTCAACACAGCACATTTCTCCTCTCACCATAATCTTTGTTCTCCAGGTTCTCCATTGATCCCCAGTCAGACCCAGAGGCTCTATTCCGAATCACCCCAGACACTGGCCTCATCACCACGGCTATGGAGCTGGACCGGGAACGCGAGCACTGGCACAACATTACAGTTATCGCCACCC
Organism: Craterocephalus stercusmuscarum; assembly: GCA_037177115.1. NCBI lineage: Eukaryota > Metazoa > Chordata > Actinopteri > Atheriniformes > Atherinidae > Craterocephalus > Craterocephalus stercusmuscarum. The sequence continues at coordinate 6,376,878 of JBBDHI010000008.1, forward strand.
AGAGAGGTCAGATCTACTTCTTTGTGCAGCAACTCTCAGACATTATTACAGCTTGCTCGTGGGATTATTTCTTTTATTAGAGTGGTTTTCATTGAAACCGTCATTTTCCACCTCTGACACCTGCAACTGCTGGTGAGTAAGAGGTTTATGGGAGTGTAAACTGAATGTTTTGGTGTCTGAAATGCTCAGTATCCAGTGTGCGGTGCAACTCACTAAGCGGCTTAGCTTTCAAGTCATCAGGCCATGAGAGGAGCGCTGTTTGGCACCAGGAACAGTTTGTTAGAGCGTGCCTGACAATCAATTGATCTACTGTATATTGTGCTAGTTATCTGATGCTGCAATAGATTCGTTCTCATAGGGATACGACTGGATTCACAGCATTAAAGCAGCCAATCGAAAAAAAGCAGCTCTTTACTGGCATTATGTGATGGCAGAGATGAGTGGGAAACGGCTCCAGATTCCAGTTAGGGGTATCAAGATAGACCAAGCATTTAGGGACTGTGGATTACTGTTAGATGTTATTTAACCCTGAAAGTCTTTAGGGTTAGCTCCTGTTTGCTCCCGTTAGCTCCAGGTTAGCTTTGTTAGCTTGTAGCTACAGGCAGAGTTTGATAGGTGTCAATCATCCGTCCCCACACTCTCAGCCTGGTTCTCAATGCTTCCTTGTCACCCATTTTTGGGTCATGAGACTTGTGACACTGCCAGGATGACGAAGGAAGGAACCCTCCAATGAGCCTCTTTTCAGCTCCTCAGAAACTTACGTGGTTATTTGGTCTTTGGGGTGGTCCAGTTCTTCCACAGTCATTGGCACAATCTCATTGTTCTCACTCCAAAATTCATCATGTAGGCCTATCTCATTTTTGCTCACCTGTGCACAACAGCTTGCAGTGCAACACCCAGATACAGTACCAGTCACAGCCCTTTTATGCCCCCTTACGTATGTAGGTACAGCAGTTACCTCTGTTTCAAACACTGTCTATGCTGCTGCCCTAATAGTTCCATGACTTGTTTCCATTACCATGGGTATTAAGTCAACTCATACCACGAATGGGCAGGGCTCAAGGCCTCCTAAATGCACAGGCCTATTTGGGCTGAAGCCAAGGGACCCATAGAGTTTAGGGGCCAATAAAAATGGAACAAAATAAGCATAAAAAGTCGAATTGTAATGCAACTTATCATTTTTCAAGACTTGTTATGCTGTGTCTCTATGGCAACAGCACGTCCCAGACTGTGATGCGTCTGTTCGGACTAGGGTGAACGGCTCGGCGGGAAGCTAAGGGGAGGTGGAATAGCAGTGCTGGTTAACCAGCATTGGTGTCACCCTGGACATGTCACTGTTGATGAGAAGATCTGCACAAGAGACATGAAACTGCTAGCATCTTGCATCGGACCTGAAGATCATTGCTTCCTGCAGCCTGAAGAAGAGAGCACTGTAATACTGAATTTCCCTCTGGGATCAATAAAGTAGTTTTTAATTTAATTTAATTTAATTTTGTTGTCAATTACATTATATGGAAATCCTCCTGATTGATCAACTCCTGACTGAGACAAGTTAACCCATTGCCACCATGCTAATCCCCGCCCCCCATATGTCAGTCTGGTCACGCTATAGGTGTAGATGTCAGCTAGGAAAATGTTCGAGAGGTGCTTTCAAAAGAAATCCCGGAGCACATGGGATTCTTTCAGTCTCACTTGGATGACAGTGGAGGAAGTGGCCCATCTAACCCACTGGAGGAAGTGACCAGGCCTGTGGCAATGCCGGAGGTAACAGACACAAGAGAGGAACACAGTGGTGGGAGGCGGGAGCATCAGAGTCAGATGGCCTTTAACTGTGACCCGGGCCTCTGGGGAAAAGTGGGAACAATGTTCACTTCCACCAAACTCACCAGACACAGCCCTTCTTCAAAATCTCAGTTTTTGTCCTTTTGTCCTTTTCTTCTTCTTCCTCTTCCTTCTCTCCTTCTTCTTTGGTTTGTTTCTCTCACTGATCCCAAGTTAGCTCAACACTGCCACTGCGATTACTGGTGGTATCACTCCATTTGCTGCATCAAACGATGGATCCCAGAGACCCTTGAAAACAAGCCAAATATGCACATAAATGACGTCGGAGGACAAACCCTCCATCTGTCTGCATATCAATCTTCTGAATTGAAAATAAATGAGCCTTAAGTCTCTTGGAGTCTCACGTAAACTCAGTTGGAAAATCAATTAAGTTTTTTTTTTCATCTAAAAAAGCCTTTGGCGACTTATACAGATGTTAGACAAGAAGATGGAACAGCAGAAAGGCAAAGGAGGACACCTTTTTAGTGCATGTTGGAGGTCATCCAAAACAAGGAAGAGGAAGATGAAGGCCAGCAAATATTCCTTCTAACCACGACCACATACTGGATGTTTTTTAATTAAAACTGTATTCAACTCACTTTGCCTGTCAAATCATTAGTTTCTTATTCCCGTTTTGTATCTCTTCACAAACTATTCTGATTCTTTAGATTACAAGTTCAGCTACATACTAAAATAATTTTTATGCTGTAAAGCCACTTGGCGCAACACACACAATTTTATGACAAAAATTTCTAGATTTCATCAACTAAAACCCGCATTTCGATGCATGTGAGTGTCTTTGAATGTTGGATATGACTTTGTGAAGCCTTAACCTGCACGAACTCCTGTGATAGTTCTACATGATGTTCTACTACATTAAAGTTTATTTGTTGCTTAAACATAAGATCTTTTAGGAATCAGTTTGTAGAAGACATAGCATGGTTTTAATTGGAGATTTGTGAGGTTTGGACTTTTTGGGGATTGTGTTTAGAGCTTTGAGAAACTGAGCCACAGTTTGTTTAAATATTTCATGGAGAACTACTATAGAATGGG
>JBBDHI010000008.1:6399953-6414355 GCA_037177115.1 Craterocephalus stercusmuscarum
GATCGTATAGCATGCTACAACATAGGTACAGGTTGAAAAATACAGAACTTCCCCTTTAAAGTTTTAGAGATTTATTCAGAGTTCTGGTTTTGAATTATGATTGTTTTTTTAAAAGTAGCTTATGCACATCATGTAACGTCTAAATGTCATTGGGTCTGTTTTAGTTTGCTTCCTTTATAGTTTTTACCTAGAAAATAAAATACATAAAAGTGTTTGCCACAGATAACAGATGGATGAAAAAGTAAAGGAAATTCCCAGATAAAATATAGAACACAGATACAGAGGCTTCCACACAGGCGAACTGTATGGTACAATAAACCAGTGAGTCTTTGTGGTGTCTTCAAGAACTGAATATTTTTGAAGTTTTTATGAAAACCCTCCATCAGATGTTCTTAGACCACAAAATTTTTCATATCTATACTCTCATATGGAGAAATAAGGGCAGCCTTATACTCTGCACAGGTGAACCCCCAAGGCAATGTTTGTCTCCTGAGTTTTTCATGAATCTTTGTGAAACGTTTAGATAAGGAAGTTTTTTTTTCCACCAGGGATGGTTTTGTAGATGAATTGGTACTAATGTAACAACTTACTGGAATGGAGCTGTGGCTATATTGGATGTGTTGAAAGTACTGTAACAAAACCAGTAACAGAACAGACTGGAGCAGGGTATATAACATCCAGTAAGTAGCACTTACTGGTTGATGAATGGAGCCCAATTAGCAGATCCTGGCTTGTATCAATGCAGAGAGTAAAAGTTAAGCTTCAAATAGCTGTTTTATTTTGGTAAAAACGCAGCCTCAGCTAAAAGGTGGTAAACAGTCCACTCATGTACTGCATTTTTTTTTTTTTTTTTTTACAGAGCATCTAATTTGTTGCCCATCTGGTAGGAACAAAAATAACATTTCCCAAGTTACTGAGTAAATTAAAAGTTGTTATAAATTAGTGCATGACAACAAGCCACATTCAATGTTTCTGGGCGGATTTTACCACAGGTGTCCTGGTTGAGCATGTATCAATATGCTATGACAGCTTGGCTCATTTCCACAGCCCAGGGTTAAATGAAGCTCTCTACTTTGAGAATATAGAATAAAAACCTTGGAGTCATAAGAGAATGAGCCATCCATTTGCCCAGCTGGAGCTCCAAGTCAATTACAAAGCAGAGGCATGCAGGCTGCTGATATGATATACCAGCCCTCTAACCTGAGGCCTCCTCTGTATTCGTTTTGTCTTCGTGTGTTTCACCTCTTTGTCTGCATGCATTTCTCTTCTTCCCCCCATTCTTTTCTCTACCTCCTCTCCTTTATTTCCCCCGTGACTTCTGCCCCTTCTTCATTGTTCATCATTTTTCCCTTTTTTTCCCAACTCTCTCATTTATTCCTGTTGCCAACCCCTCGGCAGCGGTGAGCGCCCTGTCATTGTCTCTGCGCCGCCAGAAGCGTGACTCCTTGTCGCCCTTAGAGGAGGACGACGTGCGCGAAAACATCATAACGTATGACGACGAGGGCGGAGGTGAGGCCGACACGGCTGCCTTTGACATCGTGGCGCTCCAGAGTGCTCCGCACAGTTCACGCTCACGTGGCTACCGTACGCTAGACAGCAGGAACATGTAAGTAAGGCGGAGAGGTGTGTGTTTATGTGTGCATGTAAACGTGTTTTTATTACATTGGATCTCATATTACATGCAAAAAGGAAGACAGAAGGGAAGGGAAAAAAAGATCCCTTTGGAGTAAAATGCTTTCATATTTGTCCAGCACTTAACTGATCCATTTAAGTAACTGATCGCGCCACAACATCCAGGTCAAAATCAGTCTCGGATCAGAAACGGAAACAGAAGGCTATCAAGCTTGGCAGTCCTGGGAGACCACTTTGTTGTGCTCATTTTGTTAAAGCTCATTTATGTTCTGCAACATCAGAGGGTTGTTTGCACCCACTTTGATGTTTCTGTGAAACATTGTTATTGCCTTTGGACTAATAATTAGCTCCTGAATTCATGCAAGCCATATGGAGAGGCCATAAACAAGTATAAAGGCTGCCTGTAGTTTATCCAAAATTGTTTCTCACAGTTTATGGAGGTGGACGGAACAGAATGAGAAACCTTCTACATCTAGTGCAATCCACTGCAACATCCCTGCAATAATCCCACCTTTGAGGTGCTTTCAGTCTTTCAGTTTTGTTGGCTATGGCATCACTGTAATGCTGTAGATTGTGATTCAAGCAGTGGTGATGGCTTAAACAACCAACATAGCTAAAGTTTGATTTAATCATAAAATATAAACAATGAAGAATATCTGGGCTTGGTCTGCACTGCTTCTTTTTTTTTCTTTTTAAAATTTCCAGACATGTCCCAGCATCAGAGTTTAAAAACAAGTCTCTGCAATGCCTTCTTAATTTATTTCCTCCTCATTATTGACATTTTTATGAGAGTAACACAATAAAATAATCATAATACCTTATACAATGGCTACAGGGCTGATCAGTGAGACAAGAACACAAGCAGTGGTCTTAAAAAAGGACCAAAAGTATCCTGGTGGGCCAGTAAGCTCCAACACATACCACACAAATCCAAACAGGCTGTTTCAGATTAGATGAGAATCTCATTCATCAAGAGAACAGTACACATCAACCCAAATAGCAGATGAAAACAACACAATAAACAATTAATGAAACAGTTACAAAACTCGTAAAGGATCATCATATGTGTGTAGTAAAACAAATAGTTTCTAGAATTAGGAACAGATGGGATACGGGATAGTTTAAAGCAATAAAGCATTATAAGTAATTCATATGGTAACACTATATATTTTTGACAGAAGGGAAATCCCTCCATCTGGTTCATACAATCATTCATGAGTACTGAATTAGTTTCTTGGGATAAAGCAAACTGCCCCAGGATGTACAAGGTACAGATAAAGAACACATTCATATTTAAGGGCAGTCTTGATGTTTCATTGGGGACGTAAAAATGTTCTTTTTTTGTTCTTATTGAAGTCAGTTATTAGTGTGATGGGTAGCTTCAGTGGCTGGTTGTACAGAGGCTGTAAATCTTCAAAGGTTCGACAAAGGTTTAAGTCGAGACCTGAGCCTCTTGCTGCATGCCATCCCCACCATAATTTTAAATGAGAATCTATTGAGACTTATTTTGTACGACAAGGTGACAGTAACATGGGTGTTTCTGAATTTCAAACTAGCCTGAGGCATTTGTAGACATGAAGAATAACATTTTTAATGGGGTTGAAGCTCGATGGAAATTATTGAATGTAGACTGGTTACAAGGCAGGAATTGGCAGGAACGGAGCCAGAAGTATAAGGAAGTTTGATATCTCCAAAAAAAAAAAAAGATTGAGATGTAGATATGTAAGAACTGTTCAACTAAGATGGCTTGAGATAATGACAATATTTCATTTGTGACTATAAATTCAGCTCCAATTGTAATGTGATGTGGCAGTCAGAAAACGATGGTTGTAGTTTATGTAATGTTCTTTAAAAAAAAAAAAAAAGCTAAATGAAATGGTGTAAGTAGTCATTCTGAAAGAATCGGTACCTCCTTGTTTTCATGGCCACTTTGACTCAGGTCATGACAAATGGGGGCCTGTCCGGGATTCACTCTATTAGTATAATTCTTGCTGTTGATGTAAGAATCAATCCATCGATCAGTCAATACTTTATTTCTAAAGTGCTTTAACATACCACAGGTAACCAAAGTGCTGTACAGGTAAAAAAAAAAAAAAAAACAAGATAAAAGAATACATAAAGGATAATAAAAACAGTCGAACAAGACTGGGGCAATGTGCTCACACCGTCTTGTCCCTGTTAAAACATGGGCAGCTGAGTTCTGGACCAGCTGAAGACGGTGAAGAAGGGACTGTTCAAGTCCACTAGAGGGAACTGCAGCAGTCCAGTCTAGAAAAGATAAAAGCGTGAATGAGTGTCTCCAGGACATCATGAGGTAAACAAGGCTTGATCCTACTGATCAGCCTCAGATGATTAAAACTAGACAGGACTACTGCACTGGGCTGTCAGTCATTTGAAGTTAAAATCAAAGATAAAATCAAGATTTCTGATAAAAGAAAAGTTAGATGGGTTCAGGGAGTCGACAGTGCTACTGCATCCTGCCAGAAGGTCAGTTTTTCCAAAACAATGAACTTTGTTTTATTCCCATTTAAACAGGAAGTTAAGTTAAAGGTTTTGGCCCAAATCCCAGTAAGTTCCCATTTGCTATGTCTTGGTTTAAAGTGGTCATGAGGAAAGGGAAGTACTTGTTATGTGTTATAATGTGCCAATGAATGAAACGAAATAAGCCAAAGCAAGCAAGCACTGTACCTGGAATGGAAACAGAGTCTAAGATTAGGATTTCAGTAACCAAAGATGAGTAGACTAATCAACTTCCAGCCGATCCACCACAGGTAGCTCCCCTGGAAGATTCAAGGTTTGTCTGTAAGGAATATAAAAGCACAGTTGTATTTATTTTTGTTGTGTTTTAGTTTGGGAATGAGTTTTGTAAACAAATTTGACATTGATCTTGACCTTGGCTGAGATCAGAAACGCCATGACTTCCTGTGGTCAGAATGCACCGTGACTCGGACAAAAGCCAGATAAAGCATCATCATACGACCTTTGGTGTGATCTCTTACAGTCGATACTCCCAGCATGGTCAAGACAAAACTCGCACCTACAGCTGGGCTCAGAATCCAGGTGTGGACAGCAACTACTCTGGACCGGGAGGAGCCCTTTATGGTCGTCTCTGCTATAGCAGCCACACATTACCCATTCTCCGCCGCACACCCGGCGGAACCTTCGATCCAGGCTTGGCAGAGCTGGCGTACCGTTTTCCTGGAGGCCAGCCAGACCACTCCTTGGTTATCCAGAATCAAGGGGCGATGGTCGGGCCGATGGAGTCAGGGGCTGTGTACATCGCTCCCACAGATCTCAGCACAGGAAGCCGAACGGCGAGTCGCACAGGGAGCCGCGACGGCACAGCCCCCCAGAGTGGGGTGAGCACATCGGACGGGGGGACGCCGAGGACCAGTGACAGCCAGGAGAGAGGAGGAGGGACGGGAACCGCAAGCAACTGTACGGACGGGAGTAATGAGGACAAAGTTAACCACAGTCAAGATGTGGAATGGGTGAGGAAACATTTACACCAAAAAAAATATTTTGATGTGGTCATTCAGTTGTTTTAATCTTAAATATAATGGCCTATAGGCTCCACTGATGAAATCTAATAAAGATAAAACAGAAGAGTTAAGTTTGTACTTTTTGTCCTTTTGTATCTCACAGCTCTATAAAGAGATGAAAGGAGATTGAAGGTTATAAACTAGCATTGTTGTCTTTAACATCCAAAATGGCTTCTTTGTATGACGTTCTGCAGTGCTTCAGCTGATGATGTCCTCTCATCCTTATTGTGCTAGCCATGCATACTTGTGTATGTGATGATAAACTGGCATACAAGCACACTGTGTTCTGCAGCACAGGGACATAAAGGGGACAGATGTAACAGAAATCAGAAAGAGAGGTAGCTGTTACACTGAATCATGAATTAAAATTGAATAATTTACTTGTTTAATGATAGATGTCTGCATCGGAATTATAATTAAAATTTAATGAATGGCTTAATTATTCAATTGAATAAGCAAATAATAGGTAAGAAAGTAATTAAGGCAATAAAAAGGCATTATTGAATTGGCATTCAGCTCAGTACACTAGATAATTGCAGTGATTACACATTAAAATTATTATTATTGTTCTTATTATCTCCGTAAAACAGCGGGACAATACTTTGAGGTGATGATGGTTCAGATAAATCAGAACATTTGTATCCCAATGTTAATTTTGGAGTCTGCGTTTTCTTTTATTTATAAGGTCATAGCAAATCTTGCTGGTGCTTGCTTTATTTAATTTTCAAATATTTCATCTCTCCATCTTTCCCTCTACATTTCCCTTTCACAGAGCAATCGTAGCTCATTCTAGTGTTCAATTAATATCTTTGCCTTCTTCAGACTCTTTTCTTCTGTTCAGCTCAGCTCGACATGTGTCGCCCCATTATCTAAATCATTTTTTTATCGTCACCATCTCCTGCTTTTTCTTCGTTTGGGCTCTCTGTCATCATCCCCATCTTTCTGCTTTTTACTATGCCTGTTATTAAAGTTTCCATCATGCTTCAGCAAATGGTCTGGTTTAATTTCTGTACCACTGTAACCAAACCTAACCCCCCCCCAGCTCAGCCCAGAACTGACACCACTCATGCTCGCCTGCGTTCCCTCCAGGTGCAGTCGGAGACACTACCCCGGGAGCACAACCTCGTCATGACCCGGTCCGGCTCCATGATTGGCCAGGGTCACGGCGTGGGAGGCTGGGTGTGTGACTCGGCTACGTTACCCCTGGCAGGACGCAGGGCTTCCCGCTCCGGTCTGTCCCCAAAACGCATAGGCTCCAGTCTGGCTGAGCCTGAGTCCATCGGAGGAGGAGGAGTTGTGAATGGGAACGGGTCGTCCTCTGCAGATGGGCAGCAACCTCTTGGTGGACGCAACTATGCCGCCGTCCTGCAGGGGGAGGTGTCTGGATCCAGGGACTACCCCGGCAGCCTGGGCAGAGGAGGACTGGAGATGGGGAGCAACTTTGTCGTGGCGAGGCACGACAGGGAGAACGGGGGATTACCACTCACGGGGACTCCATCAGTCTACCCAGAGGCAGCAGGCTTTATCGGGGACTGGCGTGATCGGGTGGGTCTGGGGGGGTATGTTTTGGGCAGACGGGATATGAGCCCTCAGCTTTTACCCTTCCCGGGGCAGCCGCGGGCAGCGTATGGTGGAGTACTGGGCTACGAACCCAACTGGGTTCCAGGAATGGAGGCAGCGAGAGGGCCACCAGGGCCCGGGGGTCCTTCTTTGGCACTAAGGGTGGGTGAGTTCCTACGGCTGCGTCTTGCCCAAGTCACTTTTGACCCCTCACAGCCACCGTACGACTCCGTCCAGGTGTACGGCCTGGAGGGGACTGGGTCCAGAGCCGGATCCCTCAGCTCTCTAGAGAGCGAAGGAGAAAAGGAGGATTGGGGGGCAGGGCTGGAAGAGTGGGGCCCCCAGTTTGAAAAGTTAGCTCAGCTCTTTAAAGACAGAGAAAAAGAGAAGGAAGACAAAGAAAAAGTTGAAGAGGGCGCCAAAACAGAGAGAGACAAGAAGGAAGAGCCTGAAAAGAGAGAGAATAAGGAGGGAAGAGAGCAGGCTGGAGAGGAAGGGAAAGACTGAGGATGGGAAAAATTAAACAAATAGGGCCAAAGGAGGTGGCGAGGAAGGGTGGGAGTGAGAGGATGATGAAAAGGCAACTAGAAGTAGAATAATGTGGAGAGAAGTTAAAGGGGAGAAAGATGAAGAGGCAAAGTAATAAAAAGAGACAGAGAAAAATGAGCCTTGGGAGGATGGAGAATGCGAGGGCAGGAGAGGGAGTGATTGATGTAATTTAAAGCAATAAGTGTTGAAACGCTGATACGGTTGAGCACAGATACTGAGACAATGCAGAGGCTGCTTCGGCTCGGGGTAGCAACAATTTGTTAAACGCTTTGGACAAAGAAAAACAACCCCAAACATCCCAGACTCGATTCAATTCAGCTCTCACGTACGGAATGAGAAACAGCAGGAAGCAAGAAGAGAGACGTTACTCGTCCCGTCTCCGTGTCTGCGTGTGCGCTTGCATGTGAGGAAGTACGGGCGTGTGTGCGCCTGTTTGCTTTAGTGTGTGTGTGAGATGTTAAAAACAGAGTTGGAGTGGCAGGGAGACCCAGAGACAATTAAAAGAAGAGGCTTAAGTCAACAAAAGCTGCAGGATAGTTTTCTGCACGACGCGACAGAGCAAACATTTTTCAAGGAAGTTTGTAAAGTAGGGTAAGACACGGAGGGACAAAATGATATGTGGAAATAAAGAAAATGGGATGACAAGAATGTATAGAGACAGAAATGCTTTTATGTGAGGCGATTGTACAGAAAACCGTTACGTTTTACTCCATCTGCAGCTGTAGAAATGTGAATTATTCAGCTTGCTACTCCATTCCAAATGAAAATGATGAATCATTTAAATCCTGCAAAGGATTCTCCCTCCTGTCAGCCTACTAGGAAAACAGACATTGTGAAAAATTAAAATGATTTAGGGATGCGATCCCTTTCCGCCGCCACCCCTCTCCCCACAGCTTTTTGTAGTAGAGAGTTGATATGTTTACAGAGATTCACACACAAAACCACACAGGGGAAGCAAGAAGACCTGATTACTTCCACGAGGCTTTGATTGCACTTCAGTAAATCTGAGAAGCCAAACACGTATTTCATCTACTTTTTGAAGTAATAATGTTTTTTTTAAAAAAGATGGAAGATGTCTCCTGTTTTTTTATTAGCCTCCACCTTCTCCACCCAGTCTCATTTTACACACCTTGAGGACAAAGTATGCATGATTTTTGAAAACAAGAGGGAGGGAGATGGAGGGGAGGGGGGGTCAAAAACAAAAGAGGAAAAAGGCAATCAGTTCCTACTTTGAACACTCGAACTGCCCAAATGAAAATTTCCACAGATCTCTGAATGAAATCATAGGAGAACCACTCCACAGAGACTCCTGCTACAGGCTTTGTGTCGTCATTAAAGGTCATGATGCAAATAAGCTGGAGTTTTTAGCTGGAATGCACTTTTATACTGTGTGATGTTATATAACAGATCATAAACAATGTTAAAGAGTACAGTTGTTTTATAAGATGTCAATGAAAAAATATGTCTATGTAAAAGCATTTCAAATGTAAATACCACTGAATATTATTGCTGAAAGAGAGTATATAAATAAAAAAAAGAGTGAAAAAAAGCAGAATTTAGACGTCCACATGGAGCACTGTTGGGACTATCTGTATGTGCTGTAGATTAGAAAATGGACTAACTGAGCTGGACTAAAAACACCATGTATTCAGCATTTGTATATGGGCTTGTCATGTCGTAGCTCTTGTCTTTGAAATGGACCAGCCAAGGATTTAACTCTACATGTGGCCTCTGGCAGAAGCTTGTGGCCGTAGTTACAGGAAGGCTGTTGGTGAGCCTGTCCCAGTGAAGAACCAAATTGATGGAAATCCTGTGAAGTGAGGGCAAGTTCCTTTCAGGCATTCAAAGCACACCCCCAAAAAGGAATAAAACTTTTTCTTTTTTTTTTCCTTACCCCTAAACACATTTCTGCAAAGGTAAAATAACGTGATAAAATGAAATATGTAATAATTCCTCAATGCCTTAGAGATATTAAGGCTTTATAGATAGTTTGGGAATTTAATAAACTGTACATTAGGGGGAAATTGCTTCTTTCATCTTTAATGCATTTCAGGCATTGCAACTCAAATACTAAATTAATATTACATTTTGCTTTGCCTAAGGAAAAATCTCAAATTTTCTCTAATAATAACCCTCAAATAGTTATTTTACTCCAGGGAGGAGTTTTGCCACAAACCCCGACTCTAACAGGGACGGCTTTGGTGCACCGTTGCAGAAAGGTCTCTATTCTGTCATCACTGGGTTGGTTTAACACGGCTTCACAGGTGTCCACCAGTTTGGTCTATCTTAACTCCGCTGTCCATCAACTCATAGTTCAGTCTGAACATAGAAACAGATCCATCTCTACATGAGCCACAGACATGTCCATGCAGAGCCACTGTGCAAACTGGATGTATCAGGACCAATGTACAAAATACTGCACAAGGACTGGGAAAGATTGAGGGGGTGCAGAACCTCAGGGAGAACTTTTTAATGCCTTTGGCTGAACAGCAAGGCATCAAAAACGTCAGATACGTCAACCTTTCCAAAGCTTTCAAACCTTTCCAAAACTAACCATGTAATAAAGAAAGAAGAACGAAGTGGTATAAGCTTATTCCTTACTTATTCCTTTTATTTCAGGTTTTTTTTTTTGGATTGTTTTTCCCTTTCTAACTATTAGAGAAATTAACATTACAGAGAAAAAGTTGACATAATTAAAGAAGTCCAATTGAGTCCAACAAGCACATGCTTCCAGAATTTAAACACTGATGGCTGATTTTATACATTCTTAATTATATGAGTTCATTAAAGTCTAAGTGACAGGAATTTTCTCATCAGGGGCTGTGTATGAAGTTTCATGCACATACCATCCAATTTGTTGAAACCTTGTACATGAGCAGCAACACTGCTTGCAGAGAAAAATCCCAGAAGATGCTGAATGTTAAGATGCTCGTGGTCCAGAAATGTGACTCATCCAGGGGTTGGCGTTTTTTGGGGCAGAATTATATAATCATTAGAGAATATTTGTACAGTATGACACTTTTCTTACCTAAGTCACAATGTGCTGTACAAAAAGCAAAAAAGTCTGTTTGGAAAATTTTAAGACAACAAAAAGACAAAGAATTCCAGTAAATATTGGTCATTCCTGAAAACTATGATAAACAGGACTTTCTTAAGCAGGTAGTTGAGTGAGTTTAGTGGGCAGAGAGCTCCATTAAACATGAGCACTATGAAGAAAGTTTAGATTTTTAACAAGCACCGCAGCAGTTAGGAGCAGGAAAATTAGTAATGTTTTTTTTGTTGTTGTGGTTGTTCATTTAAAGGTTTGCTGAAGATTTTAAAAGTAACTTTTTTAATGAAAGTACACAAAAATAAGGCTTTGATTAAAACACTGAATAAAAAAATTGTTTGCTAACATGCAAACCATTTATAAGTGCTAGATTAGACTAAAATAGAAGCTCAAAGTGACACTAAATGAAGAGCCCTATGGGAGCCAAAAGAGCCAGTTCTTCAAAAGGAACCAATCCAAAAGAGCTGAATCTTTGAAAACAGGGGGACTCCCCACAAGTAATGGCTGATACATATCAGATGCGTTTCGGGACCAGCCATGTAAGAGTGACGTTTCAGGGTTTTTGGGACTTTTTCCCCCCATAAAGTTAATGAGTATTACCAATAAGCAGATAGTCCAACCTGCTGTCGATAATATCAGAGCGCTATTAGTTAAGAATAACCAGAAAAAAATCCTGATGGTTGAGGTAAGCTGTAAGATTCTCGAAAGAGGATAAAGAGTGGTTTCATAGAGGGATTTTTTTTCCATCTGAAACAACTAACACTTAAAAATAATGTTTGTTAAAGTAATTTTTTGTGGACTATTTTACACTGCTTCGTTTTTGCTACATTTTCTGAACTGCAGACAAACTGGTAGCAACAAGGTCCCCTTTTAGCTCAGATCACATAGCTTAGATCAAGCTGACAAGAAGCCAACAAATAGGTGAAGTGTTTATTCTTTGTAGTTCTGCACTAGCCTTACCATAGTAAATATGACTTAAACAAATGGAGCCATAATCTGAGTTTTATAGCAGCTGAATCAAGTTAACTAATTCTTCTTTTTTTTTTGATTTTCTAAAACTAGAAACAAGAAAAACATGTTTCGCTCCAGCATCAAAACAGAGGTCATGACTGAATATTAATCCCACGTTACAGCAGCTTTGGTGCTAGATGTAAATTAGCTTGTTGGCTAGCATGTTAAAGGCGCGACCAAACTCCAGCTGCTTCCATATCACCTGCAGATTGGACTACGACTGAGGACGCTATTGCCTTGCCATACCAAAACAGGGTGCTTGTCATGTGGAGTCATGTACGTGCCTAAGCGGATATAAGGCCTATTTCTGCATATATAAGAGATGGTTAGTTTAATATATGTGTTAAGTGCTAACAGTCCAACTTTCATCACACGTACAACAAAAAGAACTGTATCACCAGTTCTCAGGCGGCCACTGCAAAAGCAATTAACATGCTATACCAATAAGTGACCTTTCTCTCCTTTTTTAATTATATGGTTTATTCCACAGTCTTGATTGACTGCAGGTGTCTCATCTGTGTTGATTCAAGTCTCTGCACTGCCTGATTGGTCAAAATCAAAGTGATGATTCTCTTGATTTGTCTTATTTCAGAGTTTTGGAGTGCTGTGCTGCACTAAAGCACTCGACAGACCTGATTATCACACCTCCTGAGCCCACTAAATTGGTTCAATCAAAACCGTGATTAGTTGAATCAGTTGTTTTGAATGGAATAAAAAGCTTGCAGTCCCCACAGCAATCCACAACTCGTATTCACTTTCAGCAAGCTTGGATATCCCTACAGTCAAAAGTTGCCCTGTCAGGCCATTTCTCAAGTCCTAATTAGAAAAAAACAAACCCTGCAAGGATTGTGATGTCCGGCATAAAGAGTAGATAGCTTAGTCTCTAGTAATGTCGTTACTATGTGTAGCTTAATGATGCAAGGTGGGCTTGATCTTTGGCCTCTTTAGGTTGACCCCTTTGGTTCTGCACCCTTATGTGACTTCACAGCTCATGCACGATGTTGATTCCACCATTGCGTGCTGAACAGAGTGTATTTATTTCTGTTGTACCTTTTCTTTTTGTAAATTTGAATAAAAAAGGAACAATTTCGAAAAAAGCCGAGTCCAACCTGCTCTGTATCCCAAATTTATCCATAATCAACCCTCGCTTGTTTTTCATGAGCTGTGCCTGAGAGAGACAGAAGGAGAGGGCTGGTGAGAGATGTGCCGTGGTAACCCACAGTGCATACAAATGTGAGAGCACCTTGTGAGCATGTCTCGTTGTGAGTGGGTGGGTGTGCCTTGTCAAATTGACCCTTTGAAACTTCCAAACCACATGCAGTTTGTGTGTGCATATATATATGTGTGTGTGTGTGTGTGTGTGTGTGTGGTGGGGGGGGTCTGATAGATGAAGGAACATCATGTCTGGTCTGATCCACCCCGACGAGGAGATATGAGGTCAGTAACAGAGGACAGACGTAGAGTTCTGCAGAATAATCATAATCTCAGACAGAGGAGGAGAATTTTCTGTTTGTGGGAGGAAAAAAAAATTAAAGGACATTAGGAACTGTAGAACAGAAGCGAATAGAACAAACCTGACAGCTGCAACCAATTTATGAGGCCACTTCAACAACCTTTGCAACTCTCCTGAATTCTGCTCGGTGATGGATCGGGAAGATGTGCGCCATCGCTGTGTGACTGAATCGCTAGTTAAAAAGATTTATTACAATAATCAAATATGAAGGTGGGGATTATTACTACATGATGGTTTAGAGAATGATCGTGTTAGCTGGGTCTCCGCTTGATTACAATGATAATACCCGCCTCAAGTCAGGAAAGAGAGTCAAGCAGAGGGAGAGGAGAGGGATACAGAGAACCACATTAGCAGCTAATATGCAAGTCTGTTGCATTACATAAAATCATATTTGTGAGGGGGTTAGAGCTGATGCTGCAGACTGCTGAAGAAAAAGCCTTTGCTATCTCAGTCAGAGGCTATGCACTCCCATAATTATGAGATTCTCGAGCCTGGCACGCACCCACGGAAGCAGCATCCTGTATCTTAAGAGGTTGGGAATTCAGTTGGAGGAAAAAAACACAGAGTTTAACCTGCTTTAACCACCACCAAGCAGATAAATCACATCAACATGTAACCAACAGAACACTCTTATCAATTTACAGCTAATCTATGTGCATTTTATCAGTCTCCCTCAAGCATCAACACTGCATTGCAGTAAGCTAGGTGTGCTGTCATGGCACTGTCAATAATTACAGCATGCATAATTGATCATAGAATAACGACAGAGCTGAAGATAAAATGGGTTCAGTTAAAGCCATGCACCTGGGAATGCCTGATTATGCACTGCAGGAGAGCTGCACACACAATCATTGTTCTACAGCATTGCAATACAGGACACATAAGATGGTGGTGGGTGGGAACGTGACAATTCAAATGCATTGAAAATTCCTCATTCTGTTTGAACCTTACTGACATACTCAATCCTTCTGGCTACGTGGCACAGTGTCAGTGTAAGTATGTGCTGCTTATTGATTGTGTGCTCTTCTCACGATTGTGCGTTTTTGAATTTCAAGTAGGAAAAGGGCTTTAAACACATTTAAATCATCAGAAAATCAAGGTCAGGTTGAATCTAACTTTTCAGATTTGGCATCTTGTAGTCATGAGTTAGTGTTTTTCCTCCAGTTGACTGATGTCAGTGATTTGTTAGTAAGGACCATGGCTCAGCTCTGTGGGCTTACTGGTTTAACGAAGGTATGGATGAGGGTTGTGGTGGTGGTGGTCGGCGGGGGGTGGGGGTCGTGTCAACGACCAAACCTGACAAGGGACAAGAAAATGTTGTGGAGGGATTAAAGATGGCAGGTGAAGATGAAGATGAAGAGGATGGATGAGGGAGAGAGGAGTATGTATGAATGTGTAATTGGGAGCAGAAGAGGGAGGATTGATGGATAAAGGAGAGTGAGGATGGATGAAGTAAGGAGGAATGATAGGAAGGAAGGGGAAAGTTTGAATAAATGTAGGAATGTGAAAATAGATGGATGGATGAGGGAGGGACAGAAGGGAGAAA
>JBBDHI010000008.1:6443465-6454778 GCA_037177115.1 Craterocephalus stercusmuscarum
AAGGGAATATTATATTATATATAATGAACAACAGACTGATGTTATAGCTTCCATTTAAGATTTTATTTCAAAAGACTCACAACCCAAAACGTAAATAATATGGATTTGTTCATTTCATTTCTTTTTAGAGCCTAAACATTGCGCTGATGCGAGGTAACGTGACACGTCCTCGAGCTGCGATATTAACTGGACCGCTAGAGATGATCATGCATTACATTCGGCCACATATACCACATCTGTATATACAACAACGGCGGCAAAACTTTCCCCCTTAAAATTATCAGTCCTTCATTTTCGAAGTCCATTTTCAACTCGTTAGGGGAAAAAACAGAAATACAATTGACCGGCAACTTGTAACTTTCAGAGTACGAGTGCTGTATACTCCCTCCTAGTGGTGGCCTCTGACCGCCCAACTGACCGTTTTGGCTGAGGTTTGCCTTTGTACTTTACAGCAAGTTTGAACACAGACCAGAAAAAGAATTTGTGGCCACATTTGCGTACACAGCAAGTATATCCCAAATAAAACCGCGGTTGTTCTACTCTTGGCCTCGTTTTCCTGGATATCTGGCACCATTCAATCAAAAGAACACATCCCTAATTATGAGGAATTTTAGGATTGAATAACATCTAAACGGAGGAATTAGAAGTTTTTTTCACTCCCCCCACAGTTGTCATGAAGGTAAAACTGACATTTATAAACCCAAAATGTTTTTTTTAAACCAGGTTTGTAAACATGTTAAATTCTGCTGTAAAGTTTTCCTTTTTAACATGGGAGCCAATGGGAAATAGCTCAGTTTTGCAGCCAGCACCTAGCGAATGAGGAGGGAACTGCAATTTTTTGCACTTCCCCATAGGCATCACTTTTCCTAGTGGGAGGTTGCCGCTTGTGGCTACTATATCCTGACAATGCGTAGAACGCACTACCACCCGTCTGCCGCAGCCACCGTAGCATAACGAACGCGCATACAGGAAATACAATATGCTACGGTTTAGGCTCTAAAAATATACTAAATTATATTGTTTCCAGTAAATTATGGACGCTACCCACTCAGGACACTTGCATTACAATAGACGAGCAGTATGGAGGAATATTGCAAATATTGTGGACTTTTATGAGCCTTTTTGCTTGGGCACCGTTCAACATCACTGTTACAGAACTGTTGGAGAACAAAAACCTCCCCACATCTCTGGCTGCATGATAAATATAAAAAAAGTTTTTCCAGAGTGTTAATCAGCATGAGGGTGAGTAGGAAATGAAGGCACATCATTCTGAGGGTGAGGTATTCCTTTAACAATCATACTAGTAGATTTTTCAGTTTGTGATATTTATTGATTGGCCACCATGCACAAACATTTATGTTCCTGGCCACCACATTAAAATATTCCTGGATACGCCCCTGAATGGGAGCACAAACTATACTGAAGGGACAGTGTGCCCCTCATAAAGACCCCTCCTCTAGTTATTAATCGCTATACTCTAGAAAATTTACCAATTTGTTACACGGACTGAAATTTCCGCCCATGATTCTTTCATGCTTCTTCATTCTTCATACTGTATGGTAATTTTATTTATCATAGCCATCATTGATCAGGGCCCATTTTAAACAAGAAGATAAACAGCCAACTCAAAACCATCCATTGTCCCAGCAACCCTCTCTCTCTCTATCACACACACACTCTCTCTCTCTCCCCCTTTCCCTCTTTCTCCTGTTTGCCTGAGTGCTCAAGTCGGAGGCGCTCGTTGGATCTTGCCAGTGCGCACCGCGGCGTCGCTTCACGCCTCACTATACGGACGGTTGCTACGTCCTTAGCGTACACCTGCCTGCGCGGGGTGTTTAGGGGAGAGAAAAGGCGCTGGAAAGAAGTGAGCACAGAGCGCCGGTCTGAGGGGTGCATTTAAAACGAGAGGAGAGGAAGAAGAAGCGGCCGGAAGGGCGGGAGGAGCGCACCATGGCATCGAAGGAGACCACATCGACTGGTTTCGTCAACGTCAGCAGGGAAATCACAGGTGAGTTCAACACGACTTTTTTTGGTTTTAGGACGGGAAGTGTGTTTTCACGTCCTACTAATTCCTTCTAAGTCGGTGGAATGAGTGGTGCGACACTAGGATGCGTATGTTTTGATTTTTCTCCACTCAGCTGTTCTTTAAACAGCTGCCCATTCAGGAAATGCCTCCCGAGGCAAAAAGCCCTGTAAAATGCAATGACTTCTGAAGCTCGTGGGGATTTGTAATCCAATCGATCGCGGTGCCGGAGCGTAGCCTAGACTTTGGGATTGATTTTGTCATCAGGGCCCCCCGTGAAACTAATAGCGCACATGGGTCCTGTTGAGTTATTTTTAACACTTTGAACGGTGCGTGCATTCATTTGGACTTTTCTTCCATTTTTTTTGTGTCCCTGCGCGTGTGTGCGTGGGAGTTTTAGATGTGACCGGTTTGCGTGAAGGAAGCAGCGTGGGGTTCAGCAGCGCACAAACTCATCGCCGTGTTTGGACCGTAAGATGTCAAAGAAGCTGCGTCTCTCACTGTTAATTATCCTGATGCGACGAGTTAAGTCCCGCTGTTTACCAGCTCAAGCTTGTCAAGCTCCTTCTGTCTGGCCTGCTGATAAGCACCAGGCGGCGTTAGGCTCATTAACACACCTGCCAATTGAGGACAGCATGGGGAGGAAGTGTGTGTGTGTGTGTGTGTGTGTGGAGAGGTGGGCACTATAAGTCATATAATTGTGAGAGTACAAGGAGAATCTGGCAGCATGCTTTCCTTTCTTCTTCTGCCCTTCGTTTTGCCTTTTGGGAGCAGATGCTGAGGTCACATCAGCAGGCCTTGGGGTGCTTCATAGTAAGTTAAAAGGTTTAAGTGATTGGGTCTTACCCAGCTTAACGTCAATAACTGTGTTTTCCTTCAGCTGATCCCGCTTTCAATCCACCCGCCCACCCCATCCTCCCCTCATCCTCCCTGCATCTGCCGCTGCTCAGTCAAGCGCGACAGCCAACTTCATGGATGTGGCTGGATGGGGAGAGGGCAATAACAGTGAGAGAGTTGTGACACAATAGTGTCGTGACACAGCATGACAGGGTGCTTCTCCATCTGCTGGGCTCCATGAGGCATATTTAGCACGGTGGGCCTGTTTGAAATGTGTGCTGAGTATAGCACGGCTTGCAGGCATAAGAGCCTGTTTTCAGACTGAGCCGTATAGCTTGACATTATGTATGTGAATGGCGAGTTGTATTATGTTGGTGGCTGTGGAGAGGATGTAAATGGAGGAGGCCTCTCTTTCAGTTCAGTGAGTTTCAGCAGGGTCACTCAGCACTGTGGAGAGCAGGTCCCCGAAGGTTGCAGCTCTGGAACGTGGGTTCGGTTCCACTCAGATGAACCTGGCTGCTGCTTTGGGTTTTTTAAAAAGGCAAAAATCGTCTTCTTCTGACTGCACTTGTCTGCTTGTGACTGTTTTATCCTCAACCCATCTGTCTCTCCCTAAGCTTAAAATCAGATACAAATCATGGACATGACACTTGTACTGGAATATGCTCATATATACTGAGTGCCATCCATGTTTAAGCAAGACTCTTTTGTGGAATACTTCCAGGAAAGCTCCACGGTGGCAGATTCCCAGATTTGTCTTCATAGGATTGTTTCCAAAAAATATCACCTGCTGGTGTCCTAAATCCAGGTCTTAATTCCCTGATGTTCAGCTTACGCTACCATTAAAAGCCACTATAATGGAAAAGCGACTTACAAGAAGCGCAATGGGGGGTAGTGTTGGGTTCAGTAAATACTGTCGTGCTTTCATTTGTACCCTGGAGAAATTGGAGATCAAATCAACCATCTTCCAGCGAGGGATGATGATCGAAACTTAAAATCTACAGCAGCTTGTCTGTTTTAACTCCTCTCCACCCAAGCATTTTCATTTTAATATCACATTAGGCTCAGAAAACCAGGAAATATCCACACTGCATCTCTTGGCTCTTCAACAAATTGATTTTAAGTGCTTCATCTCCACTTCTGACTGTAATGCAGGTCAGTGTCGGCCTCTTTCTTGCCAGTTAAATCTTAACATAGAAAAGACTTGATTAGCCAAAGAAGACCATCGTTCAGGGTTGACGCTCTTGAACAAAGCCATTTAAAGCATCTACAGTGAATCTTTTTTGGAATCATTTAAAGGAGACATTTATGCATATTTTCAACAAGTAGACTGAAGCTCATGCTGCGCTGAGATTCAGAACAACCGGCTCTTTTAATGACGGATCTTTTCATCACAGCTAGTTTTAAGGCGCTGAGTTAGCAACTCAGCTTCTGCAGCTGTCTTTGGAAAGCTCTGTCCCAGTTTTGAGTGGCCATGTAAATGTATATTCGGATGGAACTTAAACTTAATAACCCCTGAAATGTTTTTTTAATGTATAATAGGATGGTGAGTAATATCCTGAGAGTTAGTGCTAGTGCCTGTTGCAGTAAGAAATGAGTCAATTAATCGCAAGGTAAGAAAAAATTTGAGCAATACGTTTTCTGGCCGCAGTAATTGTCATTAGTTCTCTGTCTGAACCCTCTTGTTTCTCGTTGACTGTTCTCTCGTGTCGTACTTGACAGCTGCAACGTCTCGTACGATAGCAGGGTATATTTTTGTTGCTACATTTTTGGGTAAAGAGGTCCTAACGGGCAGTTTCCCTGTCTGAGCCCCATGATTAATATTCTGTTTACAGAGACTTCATTATCTCTCATATTTATTGTTTGGTTTTCATTAATGAGACGGAAAGTGGCTTCTGTTTATTGTTCTTTAGTAATCTCAAATTTCCTCCATTTCCTGTAAAAATGTTTATGAATGAAAGTTTATTGATTTTGGGTGTACTTGCATTATCATAAGTTTAAAATTATCTCAAAATGACATCATCTCTTAGTGCAATATTATTGTTTATCGCAATAATGTCTGAGACGATTTATCGCAGAGCAAAATTTGTGATGGTGACAGGACTAGCTAGCGCACACAGCAAACTGAGCTTGGACCACCACACACCAACCGGCAGTTTTATTTGACTACAGGTAGTTGGTCCTGATCCATTGTTTAGGCTCAAAGTCATCAGCTAAACATCACCGGTCGCACACGGATTCCTAGCAGATGAAATCAGGGGCCTGTACTACGAAGCCAGGATTTCTCTCTGTTGCTTGGGTTGACTTAACCAGACATCCACGATCTTGATTTAACGGTTCTACGAAACTGGTTATCAGCACAGTAACTGGGTTTTCCCATCTCAAGCCTGTGCATGCCCACATAAAGTGTGGAGTCTGCAGCGTCTGACCAATCAGCAGCGGATTCAGTGCAGACAGTTATTGTTCAGAAATATTAAGAATTTAAATACATTAAGAAGGCAAAAACAACCCTGCTGTTACTGCTGCAGCTTCAGCCACAAGGAATTTCAGACTTGATGTACAAATTCATCAGATTAGGTTTCATTATTGATAAATGTGCAGCACCCTGGTCACGTTTTTACAGTCCAAATGTTTCGGGCAGATTACTCCCTTTCCTTTACATTTCTCTGTCTGACTGTCAGCAACATAAATAAAGTTATGGGCAGATTTTGATTAAACAGAAACTGAATAAGAAGGAAGTAGTTAGATTTTTGGAGAGATCCAGATAATTATCTGCATGCAAGGATTAAAAAAAATATTCTAGGGAGATCAGGATAATTTTACCTTTTTAGTGGAGTCAAATAAAAAATAACACCCCCAGTCTCTGGCAGTAAATAAAATAAGATGGTGAGGACTGCGATCCCTGACTGCTTCTAGCTTCATGACTACCCTGCGGCTCAGAGCGCTGTGTGAGCGCGTTTGTGTTGGAATATTAATTCTGTGACAGCGAGTCGCGGTGGTTCCATAAAATCCTGCTTCTGTAGCTCTATGTGAGAATTATCATTAACCTTGTTATCTGAGATGCAACGCTGGTGGAGAACAAAAACCAAAACTTAACTTGAAAGTGGTCAGTAAGGTTTTATTTCCTCATTAAAATATTGCATCTATTTCTAAAATAGTTTTTTCATGACATAAGACAGGTGACATTATGTCGGCCTATGCATTGTTGAGGCAAAAGCTATTTTGTGAATCTGAATGACATGTGATTGTTGTTACCTTTGGCTCATCACCTGCATTACACCTGTGCGCTGCTTCAGCGCTCATGCTCAGCACGAGCTCGGGGACAGCTCCACCTGCTACCAATGATCTTAAGATGATCGTACCCACGCTGTCTCTGCGACCATGTTTGGGAAACGCACGTTAAATTTTACTGATCGCTCCTTAGGTTCCTTTGCTATTAGACAGATTCTTTGTTATTGGGAAACGCGGCACTGGTCCGGACCAGCTTAGACCTCCAGCATAAGTTACCGGGGTGATATAGCCCAATCAGAAGTGACCCAGCATCGTACAGTAGGACAGAAAAACCCGGGTTAACCAGGAAGTTGAGAAAATCTGGCTTCGTAGCACAGGCCCCTGCAGTCACAAACTGTCATAATTCCTCCGTCTCATATATACTCCATAAACCCTGAGCTTCACTGTTTATTCCTCTGTGTTTTGTTTGTTTTTAGCTGCTAATGCTTAAAGCTGTTGCTGCTTTTTTTTTTTTTTTTAGACGGCTCTTTGTTTTGTGATATACATAAATGGCTTGTTTGGGCGCTTGACCATGTTAGATCATGTCCAGTTAAAGAACTGCAGTGCTTGATCTCCTTAATCCGGAATTAAATATTCAACACAGCATGTAGATAAACTAACACACTGTCCGATTGGTGAAAATGAACATAAGGCTTATTTTATGTTTTTTTTTATTTTTGGAGGTGCATCGACCTGTCAAACTATTATTCTTAGCCTTATTTTGCATTTATTTTTTTCTAAATGAAACAAATGTTTTACAAATCACAGGCTGATCTTTTTTTTCACCTTTGTATTGTAACGTCAAGGTGTGATCAGAATAATTCAGTCCAGATATGACAAGTCTCCGTATTGTAGTTTTGAGCAGAGCATGGTCTAATGTGGTCTGGATGCAAAATAAAAAAGAAATCAGCAAAATGAACCTATGTATGTCTACTCTGACTGGAGGATTGTATAACAGGAATACCCTTTGAATCTGACCGGCTCGCGGAGTGAGATATTTTCAGGCCAAGGGAACTCCAAACCAATTTGATTTATTTTTCTTTTTTTAGTGTTTTTCAGTCAGCAGTTATTTTAGACTCCTGGATATAAGCTGCCAAGCAGTGAGTTGTTTTTCTTTCCCTTCACCTCTAAAAATGTGCAGGTCTGACATAATGTCGAGTATTACGGGAATCTCCTCGGTGCAGTGTTTGCTTTATCCAAATCTACTGAATTCTCTGAAATCTTCCTCTTGTTCTTGGCAGCGCATATAGATTAATATGTTTTCTTGATACAGGTGAGAAATGATGTGAAGTTATATCATCCTCCTCCTGTGCACATTAAGAGAAATCACCCAGTCAGGCAGTGAATAATAACAGCCCCGGTAATGTTTTGCTGTTTCTAGATATTAGAATCTGTGGAGAACACTGATGGATCCTTCATGTTTCTTCTCATTTATTCCGGTTTGTACTCATTTATTACCAGGCTCTGTGTGTGTTTGAAAATGGATTTCCCCCTTGAAAGCTTTTTTTTTTTGCTGCATTTCTGCTCACATTTCAAGGCAGAGCCCTTGTGTGATGTGTTTACACTTTGTAATTAACTCCCTTGTTTTCTGTTGTTGTGTTTTTTTTTGTTTCCCTCTCAGAGAGCATCCGGAAGGTGCTGGATAAACAGGCCATTAAGTTTGTGCGTGCCATCAAGCAAGAAACCAGAAGCGGCAAATCTGAGGACAGAATCCTGGTGAGAGCAGCCGATGCCATGTCTCTACAGGGACACCCACCCACCCCCACTCCCCCCGCTGTCACCTCAGCTCACCTGAAAGCAGTAGAGATATGAAGTGAAGGCGACTTTATATTTTTTAGACATCAAGTATGACATGAGTTGGAATCTAGCAGTAGAGCCACGAGAAGTCGCAGATTGCGCTTTGTGAGAAGTACAACAGCCGTGTTGTAAATCAGGCTTAGGACAGATGCTGTCTAAGCAGAGCGGAGTGGACACCGTGCCGTGGCCCGCTGAGTGCTGCCTCAGAGTTTATTAGATGTGGCAGGATGGCCTCAATGCCACAGGCAACACTGTGGTTTGTGTGTGTGTGTGTGTAAGCTCTGACATTGTGTACATACAGGTCGTGTATTGTTGTTTAACTGGTGAATAAATGTGTGTGTGTGTGTGTGTGTGTGTGTGTGTGTGTGTGTGTGTGTGTGTGTGTGTGTGTGTGTGTGTCAGAGGGTGTGTGGGCAGCCTGCGATGTGTTGAAGGAGTTGGTGTGATCCAAGGCCACCGCTGTTGGGAGAGATATTGCCAATTAGTCAGCCACATTAGTGACTGATCAGTTACCCGTGTGGCGTTGCTATGCACAAGAGTGAGCCCCCCCCCCCGGCCCCCCTCCCATCCCACGGCGAGACGGCGAGGAAGATGCGCCCGATAAGCACATCAAAACTGTTCATCAGCGCTCTTCTTGGTTTTCAGCCGCTGCTATTATTTCTCCTCCATCTATCTCCATCGCTACCACCTCTCTTTGTCATCTCCTCTTTGTTTTCGCTCTCCCTCCTTATCTGTCCATCTTGATTAGTCTCCTCCCTCGTCATCACACTCCCCCCCCCCCCCCTCCAGCACCACCGTCGCCTCTTCCTTTCGCTCCCCTTTATGCCCTTCCCCACCTCCTCCTCTCAAACCTGTAAAAGGGTATTCAGCTCCTCTTTCCAACAGAAGCAATTCAATTAGGTCTTTGCCTCACAAGATTTTTTTATTTTTTTTTTTAACTATCCAAATGGGCTTTGGCTGCTTCTGCTGCAACTGCTCCAGATTATTTCTAGGCATGGGGACGGGGGGTATAGATATAGATGCGTCTGCATTCTTTCTGGTGGGTTGTCAAGGTCTTCCCCTCCTTTTAAAGGTAACCTTTTTACTCTAATGAATGCATTAGATGGGATGTATGAAGGGTGAAAAGCTGCGTTTGCCAAAGGGTTGTATAGTTTGTCTGGCCTGTGCACAAAATATGGCTCAGGCTTGAAAATGTCACATGTGGAAAACATTTGAGGGAAGTGCTGTTCTGATGGGTATCTTCGACAGAGAATTTCTTCTTCTCGAAATATTCTCTGAGCCTGAAGGATTAGACGAGGTTGTCTTTTGCCTTTATCTTTCCTTTTCATGCCGATCTCCCCCCGTAATTTCCCCACTTTCATCTTGATTTCTCTGGTTTGTTAGCTTTGTGGAACGAACAGGTTTTTAAAGCGTTAAAGTTTGTTTTTGCCGTTGCCATCTTTGTTCTACATTTTACGTCTCCTTTTCGGCCTCCGTTTCCCTCCGGAGATGGCTTATTTTTAACTGTCTGCGTGTGTTGACTTTACCAGCCATCATACAGCGACGCACACACACACACATTGCACATGGCTGTCTCCCCCACACCCATCTCAGACAGACACCGGGAGGGCTCAGCATGACATCCAAACAGCACCCTGGGCTACGAGTTGGGGTGCTTCAGCATGCATGTTTGCATCACGCTCAAACACACGAGCAGTTTGACATGTGCAGGAGGCATGTACGCAGACACACACAGCCCAGTGCATCACGTCCTGCCCGCACACACACTCCAGCAGCCATTATTAGATCACCCTATTTGAAGATTAGAGGCAACTCAGAAAACAAAGCATCTTCAAAGGCCGAGAGGGGGGAGAGAGAGACGGAAAGAGGGAGAGAGAGAAATGTGGGTGAATTTGATGGGAGAAGAGGGGAGGGCCTCTCATTAGAGGAAAAGGAATGAAGGATGCAGAGAGAGAGGGGAGGAAATCTCTGATGTGTTGTGATGCTCCAGTTGCCGATTTGGCTCTTCCGCCACTTATTTATCTTGATCGGTTGCTCCGTCTTCTCCTCCGTTGACTCTGCGGTTTTTGTGCTCTTACCAATAATGGGCCTATTACTGGCCGAGAGCGCCGCTGTTTGACAGTCACGGACACACTTGGGTGCTCATTCCTGCTTAAGATCTGCAGTTGTAAGGAGAGCCCGCGGGTGAGGCTGGAGTAGAGCTGAGGTCAAGTTACTGCCACTGGATCTGAAGCTCTGCGTGCCTCCGTGTCAGTGACTGCCTGGATGTGGATCATGCTTTCAGCAGGACTGCCATTTGTTCTATTGGTGGTGGGTGTTTATGTGTAATGATGATTTATGGTCGTTTATCACTTTTAAATCCCCCTGTCTTGCACATGAGTCATTCATATGTGAAACTGATCCACTACCCAACGAGATTAAACCAATTAAGAAATATTTATTTAGAGTAAATTTCTACTTTTATCATGTTTATCCATTAAAATTTAAATAAACTCTTATTTCACCCTTTCATTTGTGTTTACTCATAAATGATTTTATATAAAATATAGTGAATTAAACGACAACTGGTTTTACATAATACAACATTTATTATGATTAAGGCACACAATTAAACATGTACTGTAACAAGTGAGCAGATATTTGTCTGGATTGAAACTAAGCTGGTTAAAAACAAATAAAGCAAATTGCTTAAACTTTAAAGTTCTTTAGGCCTCTGCCTAAATACACCCATATGGAAATGTATATATCTCTGCTACCACAATGTCTATTTGGATTCTACTGGAGTAACAGTAAAGGGAACATTTGTGAGATATTACATGTATAAATATCAGTATCTGTGTGAAAGGTAAAGAATAAATAATAATGGCACATGGAACAAACTGAAAAAGTCTCAGGCTTGCCTAAAAAAAAAAAACATTTTCAGGATGACTATGAACATTTCTTTGCAATTATGCAGCCGTCGCTCTTGTCAAATCATAGTATTTTCAGTTAACCGCATCTCTGCAGAGGTTAACTCCAATTAAAGCTCTGACAAACAAAATTGGAGACGTTTAGTGCAGACAGTTTGTTAAAGGTCTCCAAAATGGCCATTTTGGCACAGTTTGGCACCATCTGTTCACATCTCCCAATTTAGGGATCTTGGATTTAAAAGGTTAAGTAAGCATCACCACAGAGTGTGTTCTTGCTCAGACCGCGGGGTCTAGAGCCAATAAAACGGAAACATCAGTAACACCTCATGCTTGTAGTTTTCTTTGTAAAGCAGAACAAAGGAAATGCGTTTCAAACAGCTTCATGACTCATTTTCCTTTTAATGGAGTTTTATTTGTATATTTTTTTTTATTCCAATATTAACTAAAGATCTTGTAATTTTTTGTGTCTTCTAAATT
>JBBDHI010000008.1:6634084-6644220 GCA_037177115.1 Craterocephalus stercusmuscarum
CTGCTACCAGAGGATATTCTGTCTTCTGAAATATTTTGTAAAGGTCTTTCACTATAACCTTGGCTATATCTTGAATGCTTTCTTGGTTTATGAGTTCGATATTTCCTTCCTTCAAGTCAAATTTGAAAAGTACCAAAGTTGAAAGTCTTTCTCTAATTGTTTGGAGAACAAGTTTGACTTTGTATTTTGACGGATGCCTCAGAAGTAGACTTCTCATCCTTAGAAGATGAAACTGACTGTTTCTTCAGCAGTCCTCTCTTGCTATTCTGGGAATCCATCTCTTGCAATAATTCTGGGCTGTTTCTTCACTGCGATGTGTTGCCTGACTTGAAACAGTGGCTGCCTTTGAGACTTTAGAGGACTCTGATAAACTTGGGGGGTTTATCTGATGACAGAACCTTATCTTTAAAAAGATTTTCAATGTAAGTAAGGGCTTCTAATAATTGGCTGTTCACTTTCTCTTTTGTTGGTTTAACCCTCCCCAGAAAAACTTGCAGCATGATTTTGCAACAGCATCTTCTGTGATGCAGAACTTTTGGTGAAAGGGTCCTCTGAGTTCCCTCTTCTGTTTTTATCTTTGAAATGACTATATCTGAAAGACATTTACATGGAGGAACAATAGGGATCATATTAAAATGCCCAGTCATAAGATGATTGTATCAGCTATCAGTCAGTTTTCTGGCAAGCGTCTGAACTTCCTCCTGCAGTTCGATGTTGCCCATTTTTCCTGGAAGGTCCTCCGTGTCTTCTCGGACGGACCGATCCCAGATATGAGGTTGTTCAGCTAACTTTTAAGTGTCAGAACCTACCTGGGAACTTGCCAGTTTTACTACAGTGATCAGTCTTTTCTGGCTTGTCGCAGGCGAATGCGAGTTTCTGTTCCGAGGATTTGGATGCAGTCCCTGTGAGGACACGTGCATTTGTGGCATCTTCAGATTGTGATCGATATTCACAACAAACCCTTCATCTTAAATCCCGAATGACTTCTTCAGGTCATCTTTATCTTGTCAAAATGTCTCCGTACAATTTTGGTGTAGTTTCCGGGATAGTTTTCGTACGTTTATAGGACAAACTTACAGATTCAGTCCCTTGGAAAACGGGGCTTTTTTGATGTTGTTTTGCACAACTATAAGATGCTGTCTAGAATCTGAGCCTCTTGGTCTCTCTCTATAGATCTCGACAGATTACCAGGTTTTAGTCTTGTGCCTTTACCAATGTGTAGGTAATCTCCCATTCTGCAGATTTTTGCAGATTAGGAGCTGGTGTGACTCATCTTAGTGGACAAATGATAAACGAGGATAAATGTTGCTTCAGTGTTTGGCCTACAATGCCTTTCAGATTCCATATAATTTATTAAGAAAAGTCTAGTAGGTTTGGAAGTGATTTAATTTCTTTACTCAGTTACACAGGAAGAAAAAAAGCCTGCAAGCAGATGATAAAAATATGAGCTTGTCATTCAAGAATGTCACTGAAAAGCTTCCGCTTCTTGGACTCTCCGGTCTGTATTTCCTGCCAGTGTGCTCTCCGGTGTACAAAGTGGGAGAGGGCAAACTTGGCCCACACGTGACGTGCAAACTGATCTGACCTCAGCTGGCTTTCACTTGGAACTGGAGGAAGAAAAGAGACAGGAATGAGAGACATGAGCAGAGTAAGGAGGCAGGGAGAACGTATAATTGTGTGCAGAAATGATTGACAGCTGTCAGTGTTACCAAGTTCCTGCGCGATGCTCTGCCTCTGACTGACTGAGGCGCTGCTCCACACAGCTTCCAGTACACGGCTGCCCAACCTGGAGCAGGCCATTTGGATGTACAGGCCCTGAGAGGACACAGGGTCATGTCAGTTCCTTTATGTACACTTAAAAAAAAAAAAAAACGTTATGACAAAAAAGAGTGGGTTACCTCTAGTCTCCTGAGGATCTTGCCCCTGCCTTTATCACTGGATGTAGTGATGAGCGCCTGAAGGACGTGGCTGCCAGCAGGGTCTGAGGCCAGAGTGAGGAGGTCTGCAGGGCTCAGAGCTCGCAGGCTGCTGAGGAGGAATGACCGTTCCTTAAACTTAGCAAGAGCTTGGACCAGCCGGGATCCATGGTAGCAGATGGAGGTCAGAGGTACCTAAAAACAAGTAACAATAAGTACCTTAATAAATCTGCAGCACCTGTTTGAATAAACCCGTTAAAATGTGTCAACTGCCACAAATAATAATGCATCTGTTTGGGTGCTCACCTCTTTGCCTGTGGCGCCCTCTGCTGCGTCAGACTGGTAATACACCTCATAAGTGAGTAGGGACATGAAGAGGGGGAGGCAGGCGACGTGTCGGGAGCCTGGCTCTGCACAGTGGAAAGCCTAAAGGCAGCAAATATAACACAGCTCTGTTAGATATAAGTTTAACATTAAATCACACAAATGGTTCTTAACGGCTCTTTAAATTAGCCAAGTATAACCTCAGAAGAGCAACAACACATTACACTTACATTTATTCAACAAAAATGAAGCTTAATGTTAAAAAAATGTCATAATTCAGGACCCTGTGTGTTTGGAGGATTCATGGGCCACTCTTCTTTACTTTGGTTGATTGCTGCACTCTCAAAGGGACATTGTGTAATGATTTCTGTTCCTAACTGGCCATAATCGACATCTGCGTGTATATATGTGTTATTGTTATCATTAGTGTATTATGACCCAATGATCTGACACATACTTGTAAGCTAAGATTTTTAGATTTGGTCACACATATGAGGGTAAGCCAGCAGGGAAGTACCATGACAGTCTGCCATCTATAAACTAAGCTACCACCGGCTAGCTTCTACATTTACTTTACTTTTACGGCTTTACTTTGACTGAAAGCAACAGAACCACGCAAACATCTATTTCCTCCAGGACAGGGGTAGTGGTAACCAAATATTTTCCGTCAGTCACCCGTTTTCTTTTATTTTTTTATTTTTTTTTAAACAGTGAGGAAAAATCCGGAGGTCATCCTCACTTAGACAGATTGCAATTCAGCCCCAACCCTTTGTAGCGAGTGAGCTGTGTGCTCTCAGACCGGTGCAGCTGAACCACTGGTGCAGACAGCGTGCATGCTACGGGTCTGAGTCCTTATGGAATCACCAAAGTCCTTGTTCAGAGAGTCTTACCGAATTCTGATCACTTTATAAGTGGAATGTTTCGTAGATTTAGTTCCAGCGTGAATTCTGCCATCTTAGCTACATCCTGAGCTGCAGGGGGTGTCAAAGACTTCACAGACACCTGGGCGGAGGTCTCACTCTGTCAGAATTTCTAGAACTAAATCTAACAGTCATCACTTCAACACATTCTTTGAATCTGAACTAATTACAACTATGTTCAGCCTACTTATTTAATTCACAGTACGCATCAGGTAAGCTACAGTAAATAAGGCCGGGCCCCTAAACCCAGCTTAAGTGAGTGCTGTAGTGTCGACCACTTTCATAGCAAACTCTCCATACAGTCACTGCTCTGTCTTGATTCTATGCCTCGGTGTATTCTGCACATCTGCTTGACGTGCGATGGCACAGTGTGGATCACTGAATCCTGAATGTGGACGGGGTGGAGGATCCGTGAAAAAGATCGGCACCCTTAGCAGTTTCTGTCTGTGGAGAGGTAAATAGTGTGTACTGTCATCTGAGCCGGACCCCTGTGTGGAAACGGAGCTTCTGCACAAGGTCACTGTTCACTTTGGCCTCAGCGGTCCAAACGACTGTTGTTTCTGAAGTCTAACAGTTAATCTAGATATAACTTAGCAAACCTTTGTTTATATGCATGCTCACACTGATCAATGAATGCATCTAATTAGCATCACCACTGATAGGTAAGGGTGTACTATGTATCACAATAAGTTTTGGTTTTGTTTATGCGTTAAGCCTTAAGGCTGAATGAGTTGCTCTTTTTGTTCATGACTGCAAACAGAAACTAAACTGCTCCGATTCTGTTTGAAGACCAGCCGGAACTCGTGGCACTTACACGCAGCAGGCACTGCATCATCTCATCCTGCTTCTCTCCACTTTCTGCACAGCCTTCTGCCAGCTGCACGATCACACCCATGTGACCTGCAGCCAAGATGGCCTCCACGCCCTGGACCAGCTCGTCAAACAGCCTCAGGAACTGCACAAACATAAGAGAAGTCATGGAGGAAATCCCCAGCATTCATAAGAGCTTCTTTCTGCTGCAGCAGCGGTGCGACCTACCATTCTGCACCTGGCTGAGGCTGCGGTTAGCCTTTGTATGGGGAAGTTAGCGATGGGATGGAGGGCCAAGTCCACCAGGTGGCCTTTCAGGTGGTTTTTGTAGAAGTCACGAAGAAGAGCCTTATGAGCCAGCTGTATTATCGTCTCTATGAGATGACTGGAGGCCTGGTCCTTCAGAAAGACCAGGAGAGGACTGTTGGCAAAGTCAAAATATTGTTAACCACCACATCAGTTTTAATAAACCACACGGGATTAAAACAGCAAAGATGTTGTCTCTAACCTAACTCCGGGAGCGGCGCTGTGGCTCGTCAGGTACTCCATGATGCGTCTGAGGAGCTGTTTGCAGAGTTTAGGTCGTTTTCTGTGACACACAGTCAGCATGGTCTGGAACACTGCGCTGGCAACAGCATCTGTTACACTTACTGAAGAGAAAGGAAATGTTTTATTGAAACTTTCTTACAACCTAAAGGTGAGCTGTGGCAAACAACCACAACGGCCACAGTTACATGAGGATCTTTCAAAATCTTCTCCTTCGGGTTTACGTGGAAATATTAATTCTGATTTAAGGTTTACATGGAAAACACTTGATTCTCTTGATTCTGCTTTAAATCTAGGGGTTGGGAAGGGCTCTGATTGGTTAATGGTGGAAGTGATGGTGTACGTATGTACGTCTACCTGAAGCGAAAAAACTCTCCTTCCTGCTTCGTTTTGACAAAACGTCGTAATAAGAACCATTTTCACTTGATTCTAGTTATGAAGCAGCAGCTAGCTGCTAGCATGCTACATCACTTTCGCCTGAACAGACTCGCTTTGAGCCCGTTTGCTGCGCACGGGAAGCACTGTTCAGGGTCGTCATCGCAACAGGACGAGTGAAGGAGCATGCTCAGAATGACCAGAATCAACTTAAAGCAGAATGAAGGTTTATATGATAGAGGATGAGAGAGGAATTATCTGATTCAGGATTAAAAGTGGAATAAACCAGCTGCTTAATTCAGCATTAAGTTTTAGTCAGAATTAACATTTTCATCAGGAATTAAGTGTTTATTGGTCATTTGTCATCTGTTTAAAGGAGAACCAACGTTAATTCCAAATTAAAGAAGAATTGAAACCCTCTTGTGTAAACGTGGCAAATGACCTTCTGTGAAGTATCGTTAACCTGAATCCATTGATCCGGAAAGTGTTTCCATGACAGTAAATTCACTCCAGATCATTTATTTTTCATGTTTTCATACATGAGCTTAAAAAGGGACTTTTTAACTTTTGACCCAAATATTAGCCTGACCTAAGTAATTGTAGATTATTTCTGGGGTTGATACACAATGCTGGCAGTGTGAAATTCACTTCAGCTGCAATGACAGTCAGGCTGTTGTGAGAAAACCTTCTATGTATACGTGAGTGACAGCTCACAAAGATCCAGATCAGCAGTCAATCCATATAGACTAGAGACACACCAGAAACTCACGATTTATGTTTTCCATCAAGATCTCTGTGAGGGTCTTCAGCTCGTACCAAAACGAGGCGGGGATCTCAAAATCAGTCAGCTGAGGAGCAATGCTGCGCTCTTTTGCACCTGCTTAAAAGGAAGAATATCAAAAGAGAAACAGAGGCATGAATGCAATCCTCATCCGAACATGTAGCAGCCTAAAAAACCAGCGCTGGAAGGCCAACAGATCAAAAGATTTATTCTCTGGTTTTATTAGGGAATGAAACTGAGGCTGACACAAAGGAAATAACATTTTCTCTTTAGGGAAACTTTAGAAAGCTCTCTGTTTATCTCCTGCAGATAGTTCTAGCATTACTCATTGACCCAATTAAGGTACAGTAAACCCTGAGGGAGCGTCCGCAGCATGAACATTAACCGCAATGATAATGATGTGAGCATCCAAACCACTGAGAGATAAAGATCTGTAAACATGTAGGCCACGTGCTGCACACTCCGGCTGCACCGAGTCCCCAGAGTGGATTTCAATCGTCTGTTCCAGAGAAACGAAGGCTGCATAGATAAGATGGTGCTGATGCTTTTCTGGTTATACTTCAGCTGAACACATCAGGAATAGCAGCTTTTACAAACAGCGTGATTTTAAAGGGAAAATGTTTCCTTAATCTTCAGTCCCTGGCCGGAGGGGCTGTCACAGATCACAGGAAATAACGGAGGTTATTCAATCCACAGAGGCTGACAAAACCACATCTTCACATGTAGCAAATCAGAAATCACACGCTCGTTTACTGCATTATAAAAGATCTAGAGAGATTGAAGCCCATAAAACACCAAGAGGTTCACCGGTTGTCATGAGAAAGATTGCTTACGTATTCATGGAACTGCAGGAAATAAAAACTCATCTGTAAAGCGATGCAGCTCACAGACACAAAGAGACAAGATCCTGAACCGGGAGGTGATGTTTTTCTGGTCTGCACTGCATATGCACATTTACCCTGCACTAACCGCGCCGCTGTTTACTTTGCTTTACTTTAAAGTTGCCTCAGGGGAAGACTCGGTCATGTTTTACTGATACTGAATTATGAATGTTGGACCTCTGTGCTTCCAGCCTCGAAGGCGGGGAATGCCTCAGCTGTGAAGCCCGCCACATCCATGCAGGGTCAAAGAAATATTTCCAGAGGAACTCGTACGAAAAGATTTTGCTCCTCTGTGGGCGAATTGCACCCAGACTTCAGAAGCTTCAGCACTTTGTGGCGATAAAAACAAAAGCCAGGAAAGAAACCAACACACGGTTCATCCCTGATCAGATGGATGGAACCTCAAGGTGGTTGTTAGTATCTCATGGAAGAAAAACGTGAGTTAACCAAAAATCAACCAGAAGAATTCATCTTCTAAAAAGGACATGCTTGAGTACAGTAGGGGGCTTCCAGGAAACCTGCAGCATCAACTGGCTCATCTAAAAAAGCTATTTGGTGAACACTATAAAAAGGGTGTGATCTAGGTTTTATCTGTTCTTAATATCCATTTTATACACACTAACAGCTTGAATAAAAGCATTTAAAACTCTACAGATGTCAGACTGCGACCCATGCTGGACCCTGGATGTGATCACTATTACTCATTACCATCACTGTTATAAAAAAAAGCTACGCACCCCCACTGTTAAAGTGTGAGGTTGTTAGGATTTAACAAAAAGAAGAGAAATTGTACCCCTTCTTTTCCAGCCTTAATGCCATGGAGAACCTTTATAATCTGAGTGAAGAATAAATCTGTTGTGGGGAAAACATAAAAATGTAGAAATAAGCTGGATAAGTGTGCAGTGTTGTGTCAGCACTTTCTGATTTCATCTCTTGTTTTTGGGTTGGAGTCTGTCCACAAGCCATGTCTTGACTTGGCAAATTCTTCCCATTCCTTCAGGGAAACACACCTCAAATCTGTCTCACGGAGAGAGCATCGCTTGGATTCAGGTTCTGGGCTCTGGCTCAGCCGAAACCTCTCTTTTCTTCTGGGCAGGCCTACGGATAATTCCTCCTTATGAAGGTTATGAGTCTAAACTTATTGGTAATAAATAACAAGCATGATGGTGTTTCGGTGACAGTGTCAACAAACCTCAGAGGTTTTTATCCTCCAGGATGTTTTTCTTTATTATTCATTGCCTTGTAAATGGTAAATGGACTGTACTTGTAGAGCGCTTTTCTAGTCATGTGACCACTCAAAGCGCTTTGACACTTTCATTCCCATTCACACAGCACCTACATTGTATCATTTCAGAAGCACACATCAAGGCAAGGTAGAGTTCAGTTCAGTGTTTTAAAGTGTCCAAGGACACTTCGACATGTACCCGAGTGGAATCGAACCTCCTATTTAGTAGGCAACAGCTCTATCCACTGAGCCACAGCCGCCCTGTAAACCCTGAATAAACCAAAGCATCTCCTGCAGGATCCTACCGGGACAGCATTTGGGAATAATCAGAGTAATTCATTTGGTCTATTGTTTTTTTTTGTTGTTGTTGTTTTTGTTTTTTAACATATTTCCCTTCAACAGATTTGTTTGTTTTAAACTTCTTTTGCTTGCTGACTTGAGCTGAAGTTGTTTTTGACACATTAAAGGTGGAATAAGATTTGAAATGACTTCTCTTCTCTGATAGGCAGAGGAAGCTTTATGAAGCATTGAAGCCAATTGGTTCACTCCAGCGCAACGCTTCTTGAAGCTTCATTTGCTCTAGTGCTCTAGTCAATCTGATGTGTGAGGCATAAAGCCTTTGAATAAAACTGTCAGCAAAATATAGAAGTATAACATGTATATTACAAATCATTTGCTTTGTTGCCGTTCGATAGAACATGTTAGCCAGACGGATCCCTGCCTGTTGAACTGGAATTCAATGATCTCATTGACTGGGTCCCTGTGTGTGTGTGTGTTTACCTGGACGGGCTTCAGTGCGTGGAGGTCCGACACAGCCTCCCAGCACATGTATAAGTGTGCGGACCACGTGTGAGCCGTGGATGTGGCGGATGAACTCCGCGCAGTTGTCTCTCACCACCTGACTTAGAGACAACACCTGGACCTCCAAAGCTCCACCGGCAGCCTCCTCCTCTTCCTCTGTCGTAGATGTGGGATCGTTCTGTGATGACTCTAAAGCACATATTCACAGATCACACACATGCAGAACTCAACTACAATGGAGAAAGACTTCTATTGGTGGGAATATTGTGAACATAATATAGTAAACCGTAGCTGTTTTCTTACCCATCCATCTGGACATTTGTCTGAGAGCGCTCTCCACCACGTGGCCCCCACATCGGTCGCATGACACTGACTTAAACTCAGAGCCTGCCTCGGCGCCCAGTTCAGTCAGCACCTCCCCCACCTGGTCCAGGCTGGACAACGGGAGCAGCCGCTGCAGAGTGATGCTTCCTGTTCGGTCCATCGCCACCAGCGCCGCTTTGCCTTTAACTTCTGTAAGGACGTTCTCCACGAACATCTCTAGAATAGATATTGAGAGTATCAACAGCAATGACGGCGGAGGTAGGTACAAAGCAAAGCAGCTGGGTTACAAATGAAGCGAAACAGACTCATTTTAGGTCAAATGCTGCAGAGACCAGCAGTACTGATAAATTTATATGAACAACTTGATCTGCTGGTTAACTTCTGCCATGTGATGCAGGACTGAACAGTTTGGTCAAAAACTGCTGAATCAACTTCTTAAATTTAAGCCAGTTTTGAAATATGGCATTTTTTCATTGCCACCTATTTTACTCTTTCATTTTCTCCATCACTTGTGACGCAGGCAAGTTGAAATGTGGTTGGCTAGAGCAAGCCATTTGAAGGCTAGAGGGGTGGGGGTGCAGCTGCTGATTTATGTGCTTAGGAGCACCGGCGGCATTACAGAGCGGAACTGAATCCATTCATACTGACAGTGAAAGAGGAGGTGTCGGAGCTGACCGTGGTGGGCTGACAGATGAAGGCAGTCTGTGTGCATGTGGAAGTTATTCAGAGTCGGCTTCTGAGCGACATCCAAGTGTTTCATGGGACAAAGTTCAGGTTATCGGCTCACATGGACCCCCCCCAATGCCTTTAGCTCACAAACAAACGCTAGCATCTGCTTTTAGATTTTCAGATGACTTAGGTATCTTGTAACTTGAAACATCAAATGTGGGAAGACATTAACAGAAAGATGGAGGACGAGGCCGTTGAGTCTGCAACCAAACTTTATGCCATTAGACCCTCTGATAGTTATCGGTCAGAAAATAAATTGATTTAATTGGTATATTTAACTGAGTATCTCCATCTAATATTCGGTTAAGTGTGTAAAAGGGGGCACAAAAGCACGTTTCCAGTTCTTTTTAGAGTGAAGTCACCTTGTAAACAACCGAGGAATAGATGAACATGTCCGTAGCGCACGCTGTCGCCACACCCTGCATTCAGTCAGCTGTAATGATTCCTGTCCTAAAAAATGACAACTGTGGTGTGTGAATTAGGGATGCAAACAATTAATCGATT
>JBBDHI010000008.1:6665206-6676923 GCA_037177115.1 Craterocephalus stercusmuscarum
GAAACAATTCCTCAGAGCTCATTCTGGCTTATAGGGGAACGGAGTTAATCAGCATGTTTTGTTACTAAAATAGGATTGAATGCGAATTAAGATCGGTTTGAATCGAGAATCGATTCTGAATCGAATCGTTGACCCAAGAATTGGAATCGAATTGAATCGTGAGTTGCTGCAAGATTCACACACCTAATAAATAACTTCTGGTTATGCTCAAATAATAAATGGTAGAAAAAGGAGACACTGATAAATTTTCCCAACATATATTATTCATAACAGATCAGACAGTAAAGACCAAGAGTATTGTTTTCTATTACTTTACATACAAGTTTTTACCTTTTTGTCAATCGCTTTACCTGCTTGAAACATTCATTCATGTAACATACATATTTTACATAAATGAAATATGTATATATGTATATAATAATATAAATATTGTTTAATTTACTCATGTAGAAGTTATAATGCCGCTTATGAAATATTTCTAGACACGAGTTTTAAAGGTTTACTTTAGCTCAACTGTACTCTCGGATATAACACATCCATCAGTATTGATGTGTAACTGTTACATAGGCTGTGAACTTTCAACCATCTGGATGACTAAGACATGCATAGTGACACACACAGATGCTATAGTCATGTGCTGGTGGCCGTCCGTCTTTGTCCTGATCTGTATTGGAAATTTCTTTCTTTACTCCTCCCATGCGCTGACTCACCACTGCTCTTATAGTAAGAGTTCAGTTCCTAGTAGTGGGAGTCCTGTGCTTGTGATTCACTGCCTCTGTGTCCATCTGCTGACCGGCTGTGATTCAGCTTTCCCGCAGTGACAAGGTTCGGTTTAAACCATATAGTCATATGAATACAATAATCTATTTTTACACTCTGCAGACATCCTGAAGACCCGAGGTTAAACAGCGGATTTTAAATAAAGAGGGATATCCATCAGGAGCTCAGGATGTCAGGTTTCTAGACAAAAGTAAACAAAATATGGAGCATGGGGCGGTCACATGCAGACAAATGAAACACTGCCCCCTACTGGTGAGCCAATAGAGACATCTGACTTCATATTGCAGCTGTACTTGATGTTATTTTTCTGGGAATGAAGCCTAAATAAGAAGCTGCTTTGATAAAAAAACTCAGTGTGATCGCTTCGGCAACATTCAGTGTGTTGCCATGTCATATTCGGCCCCATACCTGGGATGAAACATATTCATACCCCTACCCATGCGCTGCAACCTTGGCTTTATGTTGTCATCATAGAGATGCACCAATACAATACAATCCAGTCTGATACCGATACCAGGGTTGAGCTTATTGGCGATACCCGATACCCGATACCAATACGATGCTACTATTGAATGAATGAACTGTAAACCGTGCCATGTGAGCCATCAGGTTTGACATAAATATTTAGCCTTATTTTAAAAAATAGTAACAAATTAAC
Organism: Craterocephalus stercusmuscarum; assembly: GCA_037177115.1. Taxonomy (NCBI): domain Eukaryota; kingdom Metazoa; phylum Chordata; class Actinopteri; order Atheriniformes; family Atherinidae; genus Craterocephalus; species Craterocephalus stercusmuscarum. Next base: position 6,666,645 of record JBBDHI010000008.1, read on the forward strand.
ACAAAAATGAATGTATTTAATATTATTTATAAGCGAATAAAGTATTTTAATTATAATCATGACTGGCTATTGCTGCTATTATATTTTGTTATCATTGGTATTCTCTAGTTGTATTGGGAATATATAATATTATATTATGTGACATAGTATATAAAATAACAGTATGATGTTTGTATTATGTAGTTATAATCTTGTATAGTATTCAATTGTTTTGTGCAGCGAAGGGTTGGGATTAAATAAGCACTGACTTCTTCCCACTCCTTATGAACAAATACTTTTTTCTCTTTTTCTTCATCTAATCTATCAACTTTTGTTCAGTTTGTTTTAATTGTTGTCTTATGTTCAATAAACATAATTTCCTTTATTCATTCATTGTTAGAAATAACAGTTTCAGTACATGAGTCTGAGTTTTATATATTTGTTTTATATATTTTTTTCATAAGTGTTTACTTGAGAGTCAAATCTCTCTTCAACCCTTGAAGGAAAATGGAATTATTTAGTTTTTCTAACAAAAAAGTAACTGTTCAAGACTATCTGCTGCTAACGGAGCAGGCTACTTGGGTTAATTATGTTTCTGTATTCTCGTCCTCACGTTTGCACTTTTGAGTCTGGAGTTTTGATGAACTGGAAAGTAATAACTTGAAACTTCTAAGGAAATGTAATAAATGTACATGATAGGGTTCAGTCTTCATTTAAAAACTGCTTCCCATAAGTATCCAAAGTTTATGTTACTTCTTCTGCAAAATAGTAAATGCCCTGGTTCCCTTTGGCTGCTGCCCTTTATACTTGTTTCCTTCCATTTCTGCCTCCTCTTTGTCTTACCAGTCTGAAGGTTTAACAGAGGCACAACAATACAGAGGGCCTTTGAGGGTTCCTTTTTGAAGAGGGAAATGTTACGCCCATCCGTGTCCTCAGCTGCCTCGCAGTGACAGTGGTGAATGAGCTTACTTTCTATTAGCACACCATATCCTAAAGTTGAAACCAGTTAGAAAGCGGATATAAGGTTTGCCCGGTGAAGCATGCAAAGAAAACATTCCAGGCTTCGGTTCACTTTGGATCCTTCTTTCTCTCATTTTAATCCGCACTATTTTTTTTATTTTATCATAACAAACTTATTTCTATATCTGAAATAGTTTTTGTAAAGTTGGCATTAATGAAAGATAGTGGCCAATGAAATTATTTTATGGCTGTGACTCTCAGAACTAGCAGATTATTTCTCTCACCGTCCATATTTCTTTTTCGGACTATGCTCTAAATCCCTTCTTATAGAAAAAAAGAAGACTTGTTGATTTTGGCATGGCGGGATACAATATAATGTTTGGCAGTAGAAGTGAACTGATGAGTTTTTGCCTCTGGAGTCTCTTTAAAAGCTCCCTCTTAAAAACCTGGATTTGCACACTGTGGGAAACTTTAATCTGCCTGTTTTAGCAAGTATACCCGCATTTTAAAAGCTTGTTTAGAGCACACCACTTCTGGCATGTAAGAACTCAAAAACCCTGAGAATGGGAGATGAAAACAATCCCAAGCAGAGAAAGGAGTGTGCCATGAAGTGAAGCACTGTTGTCTTTTCTAAAAAGGAAGCTATGTACTGGATCATTATAAAGCTGCTATATTCCCTCAGCAGTGAGAAAAACAGCTCTAAGCTGCTGGTTTCTGCACAGCTGATGGGGCTTCTCCGTGGAGAAATCACTAGAGCCAAAGTCAGTGATTTGCACTTTTTGATCAGAGATAAATTCCACTAGGGCTTTTTTTTCAGCTTGTTTACTTTGTGAACAACACATTTGAGTGTCCAAGGCAATGTCCAGCAGCTGCTTCAGAATGATTTAACAGACATACAGTAAACAGTGCAAAAGAAATATGAGGCCAGATTCAAATGGTTCCAGAAAAGTAAGAAATTACTGCAGGGGAGGCAATGATGATTGCTGAGAGCTGGTATGTGCAAATATTCCCTTTCAGAGAAAGCAGAAGAAGCGTAATATCATGTTTAAAACCTTGACTTATTGTATTTTTTTTAACTCAAGTTGAGGTTGATTCTATTCTCAGTTCTTCAAATTTGTGTTAATTAGCTGTATAATGTAAGCAATAAAACTTCCTGCTCTGATCATATGACATGCAATCCGATATGATTCTTTTCATCCTTTCAGAGACATCTCACCCTTACTCGGGATAACATAGATCAGGTCGGTGATGACCAGACAGAAGAAGAAAAATGTGCAGACAGCTGATGATGTAACTGTTTGCATGTAAGCCGAGACCTTTTTTTATTTGTGCAAACAATGCGGGGGAGAGAAAATTGTTCTATCCTGTATACCTGACATACCAAACTACTTACTGATCCATCAGCTTAATAATCAGCTCGGTACTCATTCACTAAAACTTAATTAGGTAATGACAAATAACTCACACACAAATACCTTTTTAGGTTTAATAACTGGTGGAGCATTTTTTTCAATTAAGCCTTGAATTGTATTATAATAGAGAAATTCTTACTACTGTAAGTGTCACAGTGTTGTATTGTGGCAGTATTGTTTCGGTTATGTGACATGGGTTGCATCACAATACTCAGACGAAACAATTAAGGAAGAGATATTTAGAAGATGTGTTTGAGTTTTTATCAGTTTTTTTTCAGCAGCATTTTATAATTAGATCTTGAAGTTATTAGGTACAGTCGTATGCAAAATTATTCCATTAAAGAAAAGGCAAAATTCCCAATGGTCACTAAAATGTCTGCAGATTGAGAAAAGTAAAAAGAAATGAAAAATTTCCTAATGATCATTTGGTAAAATAGGATATTGTTTTTGAATTTAACTGAGTTGGGAAAAAAATAAATAAACAAAATGTTCTGATTTGCTGCTTGAAAGTGGGCCAACGCCTGCAGACATCTGAGAGTTACAGAGAGCACGTGATTGCAGTCATTAACTCACAGGATTGTTTAACAAACTTTAGCTCATGAGTGACACAGGGTATATTATCTTAAGATATTTTTGCTTGTTTTTTTTTAAAAAACATTGCTGCTGACCACAATACACACACAATGTCATGAGTTTCATAAGATTTTTATTTACTATTTACTTTTGTAAATTCCAGCTTATTTCAGCAACAGTTTTTTCCCTTTTTTAATGGGAGGCCATGAATAATTTTGCAAACAACTATTGGTACATTTATAAGATTAAGCAGTTGGAAGTAAATCTAGACTATCCAAAAAGGTCAGTCATTCCATCACTCCTGTCTCCCCCCTCCCCTCCGGTTAAGAGTCTGGCTGTTATCCTTGACATCACACCATCTTTCCAATCTCACATCAATAACATCCCTTGGCCTGCATTTTTCCTTCCATGTAACATTAATCACCCCTCCCTTACCCCCCATACCGCTGCCATCCTTGTCACCTCCCAGACTGATTACTGCAACACCCTCTTATTAACTCTTTACCAAAAATCCCCGCGTTGACTTCAGCTTGACCAGAACGATAACCAGAACCCCCGTCCATCCACCGCATCAACCCTGCTCCTCAGAAACTTTACTGGCTTCCGGTTAAACATCACAGCACCTCCAAATCCTTCTGTACACGTTCAAGGACATCCATCGAATTTCCCATTTTTGTCTGACTAGATCAGCACTCCATCCCACTCCCTCAGATCCTCTTCTTTCTCTCTCCTCCCCGCCTCGCCGGCACAGGGAGCAGGGCTTTCTGCTGCTCTCTCTCTCCCCATGCAGCTCTGGACATCAAAAATATCTCTTCTTATCTATTTTTCAAATCCAAACCCAAAGCTTACTGTTCAAAACTGCCTTCTTTGTATAACTTCATCCACCCTCCTGGATTTCCTTTATTTGTTATTCTTTGATTTGATTTTATCTTGTGCTTCAGAAATTCAGTTTCAAAGATCCGAATGCTCCATGTCTCTTTATTGTACAGTGTCCCTTTGCATGTTTGAAAGACTTTTAAGTGAAATACTTAATTATGAGTTGTAGTTAGAGAATAAGCTGGAAGTTCCATTATATCTGATGCTTCTTAAGTCTGATTTAAACTGGGAAACAGTCTGCTAATATAAAACATTTTGAACAGTTTTAGGTTTCTTTTGCTAATGCCATACAACTTTTGCATTTGATGCCAGTGCCGGCCTACCTGCAGAGACTGGGAGAAGTGCTTAAAGATACCACTTGTTCCTGACCTCTGCTGGTTGATGTACAGTATAACATGCATCACAGTAGCTTTGCAAATGAACACTTTTATTTATAAAATATAGACAGGCTGTGTGATACAGAGTTAAACGGCATAAGACAGACACCAGAAGCAAAGAAAAATATTTTATCAGGCACATTTAAAGTGTGAACCTGTAGCTGTGTATGTGTATGTGTGTGTGGGGAGGGGGGGGTGGGGGCCACATAATAAATAAGGCCAGTTCATCCTGAGATGAATTTTGCGCTGGATGCTGTAGTTTGGCTGATGCAATGTGTGATCACAAAGTCCATCATGAAAATAAATATATTTACTTATTATACTAATACACAGAACAACAAAAACTATAAGAATATTCCTTCACTACAGTATTATAAACAACTAAATTCAAGCTTATGATGTCTGCATATGCCTCATAACAACACAAGTTAACATGATTCACATGCAACGGATGCAGTGTTAAAACCACCACAATGAATTGTTTATTTACAGAACTTCCGCTCCTCGCACGTGCCTTCAGTCTACAGATTTACAAATATTTTTCACCACTCTGTTGAACTCTTCTGGCCGATCAGCGTACACATGGTGTGAGGCGTCATTTATCAGCTGGAACAGACAAGAAAAGGAAAATTAAAAAAGTGTTATTAACTATGTATGTTTCTTTAAAAACTATTTAAAGTTGCTAATTTAGAGCTCAACTGAACCATTTCCCATTCATGTGTCTGCACTCACCAGCACACTGGTGGGGGCCTGCTTCCTGATTTCGGCCACTTTGTCCCCAGACGAGCTGTTGACCCAGGACCGGGCTCCGTACAGCATTGTGACAGGCATGTTCGGAGGCAGCAGATGGACCCGCTGCAGCATGGGCCTCTTAGCCCAGCCCAGGGTCTCCGACATGGCTCGGAAACCCACTTCTCCACTGGGAGAGAGATGGGAAATAAACAAATGGAATAAAAAATTGGCTTTCCTTATTATCAGCGATGAGACTTTGGGATATCTGGGCAGTTCTTTTTTGGACCCACCTCGGGCTTTGAGCATTACAGTGGTAGATGTACTGCGTCATCGTGTCGTCATCAAACAGATCTTCAAATTTTATTTTGAAATCAGGGCGGAATCTGTTCACCAAGCCGGGACCTGAGTCAGTTATGATGGGAGAATATTAATGATGGTAATTTATTACAAAATGACATATGACCACAGCAGCTAGATATCACGTCTCACCCCATGGGCCTGCTGCTCTGATAACAGCCAGAGGGTTGAAGAGGGAGACAACCGATGCAAGAACTTTTACCCAGCGGGGAGGGGACGGCCTCTTCACCATCTCTGAGCTGTGATCCTCCTTGGTCTGTGGCTGCGGTCGCTCAGGGAAGCCCCATGGATCCACCAGGATAAGATGCGACACCCTACAAGATGACAGTCCAACAAATCACCGGGTAGTTTCTGTATACAGCACGCATACAAAGACGTTTTAAAAGACAATTTTTTACTCTGTTTCACTCCTCAGGCTCCTTTTTAGTACTGTTTTAATTGCACAGTTTTTTTTAAATCTATTTTTACCTTGTAGCACTTTGAGATCTGTTTTTTACAATGTAAAGTGCTCTACAAATAAAATCTATTATCATTATTTTTAAACTTTTTGTTTGTCCTTTCCCTCACCAGTCTTTGCACAGTGAGGTTGTGCCATGGTTATTGCTCTTCTTTGTAACCATTATGCCACATAGGTGGACAGATTTTTTGACTAACGTATGTCCAGCAGTACAAGCTGAGGACCATGCAGGAAAACTTAAAAAATATTCTGCCAGTACTATGTGAAGAAGGTGATGAGGAGATGAAGGTAAGGTTGGGAGATAAACACAATCTCAAAATAAGATTGTGATTTGAATGAAAGAATAAATGAAATGAAAAATACTTTATTAATCTCAGAGAGAAATAAAAAAAAAAACAGCTTCATGTCTCTTGTGGTAATTACTACTATACTTGTGAAAATGACAGCATTAAACTATTGTGATCCAGATCGATCAGTCCAGAAAATAATATTCCGGTTGTTTCTTTGCCATGTTGCTGGGGTGTAAGCCAGAAGTGGGATCAAAGTCAGATATCATGTAAATTCTATGGAGAACAACTCAGTTTTTGGCAGCATCACATATTCTGCCACAACACAATTTCCATTTGATTCAATTCAGGAGCCAGCGATCAAAATAAGACTACATCATGAGCTAACTTAACACAATCACTACACTTCAGATTAAGATCGCAAAAAGCAACTAAAATGTTCAAGTATCGTTTCATTCATCAGCTTAATCAGACGGTTAGATGACAATGAATCAGTTCTTTTAATAAAAATAAACCGCACCACATTCTGTTTATTGAGCTTTAAGAGGTCAACATCATGAAAAAAAAGTCAGAAAGAATATTTTTTTTCTTTGTTGACATTTTTAGTATCAAACAAAAGAATTTCTGAACTTGGTAATAATAACCAGGGTGGTAGCCCTTTGGCTACGGGAACTTTCCACACTGAATTTAAATTCCGGTTGTCGGAAACGTTGTCACATGTCCTGCTTACTGGATCAATGTTTGATCTGTATTTTCAGCCTGGATTAATGCTTTTCACTTGTTGATCACTGAGCTGACCATGTGGATAAACATGTTGTTACACCCTTAATAGAAATAAGCCAAATCACAGCATTGTCTTTGTGTTATTTTATCAGATGATGCTGATGGTTTCATGCAGACTAATGGCTGTTTGGGCGCTTAGCTCCCACAAATCACCATTTTTTTCAACACTGACAACCAGATGTGCCATCCTCAAAAAATCTAACGAATGCTGGTCAAAAGCTGATTTGCTGAAAGTTACCTCAAATCAGGAGGGACTAGCAATTTCAGAACAAAGACTAGAAAGACTAGAAAGCAATAAAAATATAAACAACAATAAAGCACAGATAAAAAAAACTATCTTTGTTATCCATCATAAAGCAGATTTTTACCCATGCTGATCTGTTTTTATCTCAGCAGGGCAAAACAACACAGATACTGCACCCAAGTGGCAGCGAAATAATGCAACAACATGTAGATGTACAACAGCAAAACCTGGGCGCAGAGTGATCTCGGAGATGTTCAGACTCCAACACGTCTTTTTTCAGTTTTTGGTTGGACTAGCATATTTAATCTAATTCTATGCAGAAATATTGATTATAGGCGGAATACGAAGGGAAAAATCTTGACATAAAACACAGGAGTGAAGCTGTAGCCTCCTCCATATCATGGTTTATTTGAGAACAAATGCAGTTCAGCTGGCCCAATAATGCAGTAAACACAAGCTTCTATAATCTACATGCTTAAAAGTTTTTACTGTTTAATATTAACAAAGCAGTCAGATCATGACTTCATTAAATAGCTGCATGCTGTTACTGAAACCAAAGGTTCCTTTTACTCAGAGATTGTGCAACAAAAGAAAGCATGACTTATGACCTGTTGTGTGATCATTTTCTCTGTTTGACACTATAAGTGCAGCCTGTCACACTGCATACAGTAATCTGATCCAATGATAAAATAGCAAGATTAATTAATGCAGCTTTGATTGTTTAATGAAGGGATTTGCATTGTGAAATTCACCCATTTATTATTATTCTCATAAAAATTTGTCAGTATGGAAAGTTAACCTTTAGCATGAAAAAGCTTAGCTTTGCATGGAAAATGGCTGATATAAATTATTAAAACCATCCAACAGGCACGTCTCGGGGTCACAAAATGAAAGTCTGTACTTTTGTTGGTTAAATGGTTGCATTAGGCTCTGTGTGCAAAGATAAGCCACACTTTCCAGCTGCTAACAGCAGATCCACAGTTATTACTCGCAGGCATTGCAGCAACTTTCCTTTCAGCATCATCAGTGTTTAACTGTGTTGCAGGACTGCTGGATATTTAACATGGTAACATGTACAGTGGTGCTTGAAAATTTACACACCAGAAGAATTTCCTACAATTCTGTTTCCATGGACTCAAAAGTCATTAAAAATAAAGATAGCGAACCCAATTAGACAAATGAGACAAAAAAGACAATTAATTTATTTACTGAGAAAAAAAAGATAAATGTTACACATCTGCATAAGTGATAAAAAGAATGTGACCCTGTAGGATTTGCATTCAAGTTGTCAGTCTAACTGGAGTCATGTGGTTCTAATCAATGAGATAGTAACTGGTTGTAAGAGGGTAGTCATGCAAAATCCATTTAAACCTAAAGCTTTGTTTCAAACTGTGCACCACACCCTTTTATTTCTAAGCAGCTGATGGAATTGGAAACGAAATAAAAACTAGTAGAGAATAAAATTGTCCAGGGTGTATTATGGTAACTAGGACCAGTTCCAAGATGAATATCAAGAGAAGAAGATCAGCCACCAAAGAATGATAAGGTTTTGAAATATCTATCTCTCAATGCAACATCAAGCTTGGGGAGGATGTGTGATGGAAACCAGCATAATGTTAGAGTTAAGACTCTTCAATGGATTTTCTTTGGCTTTTTCTATTTGTGAGATAGAGACATATTAAAAAGGTTCACAAGATTTGAAGCATCACTGCACAGGCAGAATATTTAATGTAAAGACAAAACAGATGGTTTTGTAAGTATCAGGATCTGCAGCATTTACCTAGAGGGGTACTGGATAGCGTAGGAGGTAGCCAGGTAGCCCCCAAGACTGTGTCCCAGCAGAATCATGTTCTTCAGACCTAGAGATTCCCTCCATTGTTCAATAGAGTCAACAAACTGCTCCTCCGCCTTGGTGGCATCTGAGGGGAAGTAAGGCCTGGAACTTCTGCCAAAACCCAGGAGGTCAAAGGCGTAGACGGGCCGCGAGTGGCTCAGTGCATCCAGGTTCCTGATCCACAGGCCGACGCCTCCTCCAAAGCCGTGGACCATTACAAGGGGAGTCTTATGTGCTGGAGGAAAAGCAAGAACAGGAACGACAAGAGGCCCTGCGTCACTAACAATACAATGCATAATCTGAAGGTCACACCTGTTGCCCCTGAGTAAGGGAAGAGAGCGGCAGCAGGTCAGTACCTTGTTCTGCAGGTTTACGGACGGTCTTGCTGGTGAGGGTTAGAGTCCATATGCGGTTCTGGTTTGGAAGGGTCACAAACCTGGCCCACAGGTCATTCTGAATACCTGTTATGAGGAGTAACAAGTGTAAGCACTATTTCTAAATGAGCTCTCTGTGGTTATGTAATCACCCAGCACAGTATGTGTCAATACAGTCTTACAGGCGAGGATCTTGGACTCTGTAGTCTTCAAAAGGGACATGGAGGTTGGACGCCAAGAAGGCCACCAGCTCCAGATTGAGCTTGACCTACCCAAGTTGAAATGGGAAGCGTGGCATGTCAGGAATGAAGAGATAGTAGATAGTGGAGATATTTAGTACAAACTGAACGCATAAGGCCAATTCTTCTAAAGCAAGTCTAAGGTGCACTAAATGTTATCTTTATTTGCATGAAGCACACACACGAAGGCTGCTCAGCCAGGAGTCACATTTCATAGCCATCATGTTGTAAATAAAAAACAAGGACACACCCTTAGAGATAAAGGTATTAATGCATTTTATCCTCAGCCATGAACCTATAATTAGTAATCATTACATAACAAAGCAACTGGTTCCTTACCCATTTTTTTTAGTTTCCAACCTGAAACAAAGAAAATGGGTAAACTAAGCTAATATGGGCTCATCTTTGCTTTTTCAGTATGTCTGTTGGTAGAAATGGACCAAACTCACATTTCTCCCTCCGCCTTCAGGCAAAAAGGTACAGGCTGTCACCTGTCACCTCAACAATGATGCAGCTAAAATTTGCTGAGTCATTTAGATAACTATGACCACTTTCTATTTAGTCAAATTCAATGATAAAAGACCTGTTTAGTAGGATTAGGACAGTCTGGTTTAATCACTACAACCTCTACTGTGGGGGTCCTACTTTTTTTTTTTTTTACATTACCTTGACCGTGTTACATAAGACAGGAAGTTGGTGATAGATTACATTTGATCCCATTTTAATTTGTTTGTGTCTAATTCTTGTTCCATACAGTCAAGTGATACTTGTTAATTTACTGACTGCATTTCCACA
>JBBDHI010000008.1:6713717-6726167 GCA_037177115.1 Craterocephalus stercusmuscarum
TATCAGTAGGAGGAGGATGTAAAATAACTTTATCTCTTGTTTCAGTTTATCATGTGAAATTAGCCTGTCAGAAATGTTGTGGAAAGTGAATATTTTCTATTTGATGTATGAAGTTTGATATTAGACTGCCAGATTATAACAAAAGCACTTGTAACTAAGCCAGAAGCAACAATGTACCGCTTCCTCCACAGAAAACTCCACAAGGAAGTAAACTTAAAGAGTTTACAGGGACCTTCACAAAAGATTGAACTATTCCTTTATGCATTCATGAATTGACATTCTGCACAAATGTTTTACTCCACTATATATCCTGAAATTTTGCCAGTGTCCTACAATGTTTAAGGTGAAAATACTGCAATAGCAGTCCAACACCTGTCAATATTCTCTTTGAAGAGAATATTGACAGGTGTTGGACTCAGAATCAATATGGCTCTCCGAGTTTTTGGATCAGAAATTATTTGACTTTGAAAAGTAGATTTTCAGCAGTATTTCAGTAGCTTAGCCCAGAAGAGGAAATGAAGGCACACCTGATACTTAGCAGAAAGAAGAATAAAAGGTCTGTAAACTGTATGACTGACATATATATTTACATATTAACTAAAAGCAACAGTCTTCTTGTGAAAGAGTATTTTTCACTTATATCTGCCCCCCCAAGAAAGGAAGATGAAATAGAATTTCCAAAAACTGTAAAAGCTGTACCATGGAAAAATGAAAAAAAAAACAGCCTTGAACAGGTAACTTTGGAGGAAAAAAGAGTGACACTTTTAAATTTCATTTTATTGAAAATAAACTGAAGACACATTTGTACAATATTCACATTCCCAGATCGTTGCCATGTCTAATGTGAACAGACTGAGAACATCTGAATTTGTATGTTTTTATGGTGGCCCCCAGGCTCAAAATATGTCAATGTTCAACAAAACACAAGAACAAAAGCAACAAAGAAACAGAGTCCATTCCATAAAACCCAACAACACGATTGAAAAACTAAGTCCATGACAGCATGTTAGGCTTTTTTTGTTTAATGTTTTTTGTTTCAATGTATCCATCTAAAACATTGTTATTGGTTTGTATGTTGTGTTTTCTAAAACCTCTTTTTGTGTGATGAAATGCTTCATTTTCTCTTCTGCTAAATTTTCTAAACTGTCTTCTTTGGTTTTCGATGTTGAACGACATCCGGTGTTGTGTTCTGCACCCCAAGCCCTCAAAGTTAATTATTTTTTCTGATGTTGCAATGAACAAAGAAAATCCATGACATGTAAACAACAAAGGTTATGTGTTGTGGTAGAATGTAAAAAAAAGAAAAGAAACATTTGCCACATTCAGAATGAACGCTTCAACAAAGTCTAACCACCCACACATAAATGTGAGTATGACACTGTTTCAGCAAGAGGCCTGCTGTACTGTAGGTCTAATTCTAATGGGTCCACAACACAGCTGTACTTCACATTGAGAATTAGCTTATATTTACACAAAACACAGACAAAACACAGAAAATAAATCATTAAGAAATAAATTTGTACAAATATTAATCACTAACTAAATTTTAAGCCTTTTTTTGAGAATTTTGTTTACTATAGTCACCATTTTTGAGATTAGCCACTTAAAATACCTTTAAAGGGTTCATTTGGTGACACAAAAAGTGTTTATTTAGTATCTTAGTTTCCCTGCATTTATCACTGTTCAGCCCACTGACCCACCTTTATGTCATACAATCAATCTAAAAAAACAATCTCTGAGAGACTGCATGCGAGGCAAGTTTTCCCAGCAGTCACCTACTGACTCTCTTCCCTCCTTCAAAGGCTAGATAATAATCTGAAACATTAAATCAATGCACCAAGATTATTTATCTTATGTCTTAAAGTAAGTCCATTGATTTTTCTTTCATGTTGGAACATAAAGATACCTTAGCAGTGGATCTCATAGGCAACCTGTGATCCAAAGAGAAGACTCTGACTCAGAAAGAGCTCCTCCGGATCTGTTGTTAGGGGTCCTTCTCCTCCTTCTGCTGGGTTTCTGCGAAGCCCCATCCCTCCTGATCTTGTCAGTGTCTGCACAACTTCATGGTCGAGGAGAGCTTCCTTCATACCTTTTTGTTGGACAAACCCGCTCATCATAGGGCACCTGGATGAAGTAGAGCCCATGACAGGCTTGGCCCGATTGAGCACATACATTTCGTGACCGTGGTCGTCGCAGTACTCTTCCAGCTGTGCGAAGGTCGTGGGTCCGTCAGAGTAGTCGTTCACATAGAGGATGCTCTCTTCTTTGCTGGTACAGTAAGAGCCAGTATCCTCTTTCCGGTATTGCTGGTGACGAGTGTAGATCATGATCAAGAGTAGAACAGCAGTAAGAGCCAGTAAGGAGATGCCAACAGCGATAGCAGTCTGTGTGGCAGGACCCAGGGCGTTGAAGTCCATGCTATCCTGCTCATACAATGGTTCCTGGCTAATGTCCAGAACTTCTGGCTGATAGAAGGAGCTGGACGAAGAGGAAACGTAGGAGTGCGTGTTCAGTCGAGGCCAGAATTGGGATGAATATGATGAAGAAGACATGTTGACAGCCAGGTGAAAAGTAACTCTAGCCACACCTCCTGGGTTCCAAGCCTCACATTCGTAGCGCCCGGCATGTGCTATAGTCACGTTACTGAGGAACAGCATGCCGCTGCCCATGTCAGGATCAAAGCTGTCCCTCTCACCGCCTTCCTCGGCCCCAGCCACCAGCCCATGAATCCCTCCGCCACCTTCCACTTTTATCCTTCCACTGCTGGGCAGAGCTGTCACAACTCCTCCAGCCCCCGGTCTGAATAGCTCCCCGTTGGGTCCAAGCTCTTGGAACAGACCGCGGGGTGATAACTGGGCCTTACCATGGGAGGCTTTCTTCCATGTAACCTGAGGCTGAGGGTATCCTGAGGCCTGGCAAGAGACCCGGAGGCTTTCTCCAAGTCGCACAGTCAGGTGGCTGGGTTCTAACTGCACTACCGGAGGGATGCACACTAAACTGTTGGGAGCCACTTCCACTAAGCTGAGGTGGGATAGGCGAGGTGGTTCTGAGCACATCAGCCGACGCTGCTCTGCAGAACTCAACAGTCGCTGCCCGTCCTCACTGATCCAGGTTCGCAGCCAGCCAAGAGCACAATCACAGCGCCATGGGTTGTCTGGAAGAGAAAGCATCAATTGGATCTAAAGATGTTTTCAAGCCATGACTGAACTTCTAGATAATCCCCGAAATATTTTCTCAGCACACTGCATGCTAGAGAAGATGACTTTATTGAGCACAAAAAGGTAGTTGATGTTTTGTTGGCATAGCAAGCAGTACCAGGTTACATGATGTGCAACAGTCTTTATTATTCCCTTATTCCTTTATGTATTCCCACATAGGCAGGATAGAAATGCAGCAGTTTATTAAAACGTGGAAAAATGAATTGAAACTCACTATGTAAATCAAAAGCAGAGTTTGTACAGTTCCAACAAGCTTTAAAGTCAATATTGGTTTGACCACCCTTTTTCTTCAACACAACCTGAAGCCTCTGACCATTAGGAACAGCTCTTCAGGGATCTTGTAGGATATTTTAAAGCGTTTCTTTGGATATTGTCTGCCTTTTGTTCTGTTCTCTGTAAAGAAGATCCCAAACTACTTCAGTAATATTGAAATCCAGGCTCTGAGGAGGGTTCATCACTCCATACGACCCATTGCCACTGATATTCAGTCTAGTTCTTGTGTCATTTAGTATACTGCATCCTGTTCTTCCTGTTGTTTTTCCTCTACAACTACTTCTTTTGATAGCCTCCCTTATACAGAGGCCATTTCTGTTTAATAAGTGAACAGTATTAACTGAACTGCATCAATGTCAAGATGCATTTTTCTTCTCTTTTGTTTAGCCTTCCCCCACACCCCCTAGCCCCCACTTTTTTTGCAAGAAATACGACATATTGTTTGTCAGATGTAAATGACGTTTTTCCCTTCAAGTCCAGTTCCCTCCTGTTTTTAATGACACACTGAAAACCATGCTGAGATTTGCCATGTTTTGGGCTAACAGCTTTGTGGTAATGGCCCTGTTGGTGCAAAAGTAAAAATCTACTTCTGATAAAATCATCTTTGGCATTTCTACAGATGCAGCTAGAAAATGGCAAGAAATTATGTATCATTTCATGAAGCTACGATTAACAAGGTGCCCAAAGATATAAATCACATTCTTTGCCACGTTGTTTATGTGCAGACACAATGAAGTGAGTTATGTTTCTTTTAAATAAATTGATTAATTGCAGGTTATTGTAAAGTATCTGCAGCAAACAAAAACAAACCTGCATTCCTCTGAAATGATCAGGTACAAAGAGTGAACTGAAAATGAGTGAAATAACAGTGTTCAAAGAAAAATTCACCCTCCATTTTAGACAGCCTAGAGAATTACTGCTCAGGATTCCAAGAAAGCTGGGCTCCTTTGAAGAAAGATACAAAGAGTTTTGTACAATCATGTTTTTATTCATTCACAATTCATCCGTCATCTGACCATGTTGGAGATTAAAACCACGATCTGACGCAGTGTAAAGGAACAGCTGCTACATACAGTCAAAGAAACAATAGTACTTGTTCTTTTATAAGAAAGGTTCAGTACCCGGCTCCCATGTCACTGGTGTACAGCTGGCCAATTACTCTACGAAATACATGAGAATGTCAGATTGTTGGTTTGAGAAAGTTACAGAAAGAGTAAGTCTGATGTTACAAAGGTGTGGGAAGTAGGGTTTCCATGGCAAGAATATCCTGTCTCCCTAATAGGCCTTTACATGGGGTCCCCTTAATTGGATGTTTCTTCGCTACACTTTAAAATTGTGTCTTTGAGTACTTCTTTTCTTCTTAGATTGTATAAAACCCTTTGATGTGTGAAATGTGTTTAACAGCACTTCACTTTCTTTAGAATGAATCTGCCTGTTGTGGCTGGTTGTAAAAAAAAATTTAAGGTTCATTTATTATGAAGAAGGAGGTTTTTTTTCGAGAGTTAAGACATGGAATCATTTTTCAACATACTAAATTAAAATTAGACTTGGACAATTACATCATATTTCTGTGAAGAATAATGTGATCCGGCAGTTCTCCCTACCTGTGACACGAAGCACCTGTAGACTGACGAGTGGTTTTAGGAATGAGGCTCCCAGGGTTCGAAGGTGATTCCTGCTGAGATCCAGCAGGGCTAGAGATGACAACCCAGATAGAGCGTGCTCTGCTAACAGCTCTATGCTGTTTTCCTGCAGATGGAGTTCTTGCAGGCGCTGCAAGAGGGGTGGGGGGTATAAAAGCAAGAGTGTGAAATGTGAAACCAGTCCTCTTACTCATTAGTTCTCAAACTGGGGGTCAGGACCCCTATGTGGCAAGCCCATCATTTTATGGGCTTGCCGGATAATTATAAAGAATATATAGACTACATTTCTCATATAAATTTGTGATTTGATATCAAGTGAACACCAATCTATGTTATCTTAGGGGTCATGGCTCCAAAAGTTTGAGAACCACTGCTCTAACTGAAATGACCACGGGTTGTTTTTAACTCCTTATACACGACCTCTGGTAAAGCAGCACTCCTACAATCGGCAGCAAGGAAATACGATGCAAATGAGTATTTACACATCAGATCAGAATAGCTTGTAATAAAGAACAAGAAAAACATAAACGTGTCTTTCACATCTCCCAACTTTTGTTTTTTATTTCTAAGGTACCTTTATTTAAAGGTATACAAAAATGGCCGTTTGTCCCGTCCGTCGCGCCGAGTTTCGCCGAAAGGAAGCACGAGAAAGAGTTTTGTATTAAATGCGAAAAAAATACACACTTTCAGTACGGATTTACTTGAAAGTAGAATTTTGCACAAATTTTGGCATACACTGTTTGTTAGATGAGTTATTACACTGATCTGATGACCTAGAGTGGGCTAAAATTCATTTTTCATTTCTTTAGACCTTTAATACATTTTTACAACATCCTGTTACTTCCTAGTTAGGTTTAAACAGCATTACTTGATAAAGATGATAAAATAATCATGGTAAGGGCTAAAATACTTTCTCATCAGAACAAAACCATCCCCATAATATTTGCAATTCTGATAGTTTTCATGTTAGAATATGGTAAAGAGTAGAAATGAAAATGACATGGTAAGGATTAGAAATCTTTTATGTTTAGGACTAAAATGCTTTATTTGTACATGACTTTTACGTCACTGGACAACATTCTAAAAATTTAGATGCCGTTGCTGTTGTGCCCAGTGGAGGTCTAGATCTTCGAACATAATTATAAGTCAGTTTGGCACGCGTGGCGAAAAGCCATGGGGTCACATTGGGATGAAAAAAGTCTAAAAAAGAGGAACTTAAATAAAAGAAATATCAGTTGCAAATCACAAACTTTAAAGATTTTGTTTAGCAGGACATGTTATGAATTGGATTTAGAGTTGCTCTTATTTTTTTTTCAATAATATGAAATGTATCCTATATTTAGTTTTTAGAGTTTGAAAATCAAAGTATCCATCATGCAGCTCACACAACCTAACCTGCAGTCCCCTGAAGGTGTGGTCCTGGACACGGGTGATCTGGTTAGCAGCAAGATAGAGGATCCGAAGGTGCTCCAGACCACGAAACATGTCAGGAGTGACCAGGTGGATGAGGTTTCCATTCAGGGCCAGCTCCAGCAGCAGCCCCTGGTTAAGAAAGGCGCCTGGTTCCAGGGCTGAGATGCTGTTGTTCTGAAGGTACAGATAATGGAGGCTTCTGAGACGAGTCAGGTCCTGAAGACGAATCTGCACTATGGCGTTGTCCTGGAGAAAGATGGTCTTTGTGGGAGACAGGAAGTAATGAAATTAGTGATGTTACTACAGTTTTATTAGAAACCAAGATGTTGCTCTTTTGATAAGCAGAAAGAAAATTCATAACCATAGCTGCCTTTGAAAGCTACCTCATTGGGGTCTGCAAAGTGTTGGAAATATGTTAATGAACGCAACCAAAACAAAAGGAAATGAGCTTTTTAAGGATCTTAACACTAACGTTCACTTGTGCTGCATTTTTCTTATTTTGTGGTTCAACTTTGCATAAATGTGATAAGTGCATGGTGGGTGTGATAGACAATGGATGGCTGCCTGCCTGCTTGGTAATGTGCCTTCATCGTGGATCAGGTAAGGTATGATCGACGAGATAGACCTGCTGATTGAGGTTAATGGAACAATTTATGCAGAACTTGCTATTCATTAATATTCATGAGCTGCAGTAATGTTGGAGGGCCTGAACCTGTGAGGAAACGATGGTGTAATGTCAAACATCTTCTCAACAGATGATCAGTGGGTGTGTGAGAGTTAATTTCTGAGAAAGAATGAATAATTACACAACCAACAGCGCAGCCCCTCCCTCAGGCTTACATCAAAGCGGGTCACAGCGAATTGATTAACCACAATCATTTCAGGGTAATAAGAATGGATCACAGGGGAAGCCAACTGGAAACCGCAGAGGCAGGGAGGACGGGTCAGCTGCAATGCACTGACAGTCTGTGCCCTAACTTATTGTCGATCGGCCCACTGACCTCGGTTATGGACGGGATGCCCTGTGGGATTTCTTTGATCCCCAGGGATCCGCACTCCACTGTGAGGCTGTAGCAGCGACATCCGGAGGGACAAGCCAGGGACTGGTGTGGAATGAAAGCCACGATGACCAGGACGAGTCTGGAAAACCACAAGCGGTCCATGATGTTTTTGTCGTTTTCCTTCTGAGACAAAACCTGAGGGAAGTAGGAGAACAGAAAATCAAGCGTCAATCAACAACCTAAATCACACAACAATCATTTTTAACCCACCGGAGTATTTCATCCTCAAAGTAGAGACGGGCAGTATCTGAATGTGTTGAAAGAGCAGATGATTGTGAAACGGCAAGGGAGCATAGACAAAAAAGCAAGAGGAGTAGAAGCATATCTCTTCATCCTTGGCTGATTACTATTCAACTGTGTCTGTTCAGTGGAATTGCTGCAGCTTTTATTACGGGCTTCAATTAATTAAAGATGTGATAAAAGATGTGCAGGTTGCCTCAAGGACCTTTCTCCTGTCTATTTAATGCATGCACAAACACATCCACACTACCCTTGCAGTTCTGTCTCTATTTTTGTCTTCTTACACAGACATAACAAATGTGCAGCGCAGAAAGAGAGGCTCCGTTTTAAACACCGTAATCTCGCAAACCACCTTTACCTCCTCAAAGCGAATCTCAAGTGGTAACAACTCTAATGATCTGATGGAAACCATCATTACTGGCAGCTTTCTGCACCTACCGGCAATATCTCTTTGATATGAACCTATCAGTGAGTAACTCATCCATGCACTTTTTCTTATTTTTATTTCTTTACAAGCCGGAAGGGATTTTTTTTTATTCTGGCTGACTGCTCACGTCAAAACGGCCTCGTGCTCTCTGCCCAATACCATGTAACAGCAGTATATATAGTCATTCCTCAGCAGCAGGTCACATGAAGATACAGCCCAGTTGGGGATATAATACATGTTGACATGTCACACTGGGTCAGTCATTCTGCTCCGCTGACAAAGGGTTGATATCCTGCACCACCTGCCTATAGGAGCTCCTGTCTTTGGAGAAGCAGACGCCTCATTGATCCGAGCTGCAGCCTCACATCATTATGAAACATTCATGTGCGCCCAGGCCCCTTCTCCTTATCCCATTAAGCTTGCCTCACATGTGAAATTTCTGCTTTGCTTTTGGTTGCAGAGGCACCCACACAGATAACTGATAGCGTTTACAGCTAGCTGGGAACGATTTGACAATCATCTAGTTTATTAATTACTGCAATGTTTGCAGATCTAATTAAAACAGTGATGAAAGACCCTGTGCCTGAAATAAACTGTGACTGATAAATATTTAGTGTGTGAGCTGCTTTCATGGACTCATATCAAGCATGTCCCATTTGTAATGTTTTAATCCACACCAGTAATTTAATACCTAAGTGCAAAAGCACTTGGATCACCATTTCAATTGATGAGAAGTAATTCCCACTGCAGCCACACTACATTATTAAGCCAATGAGCAATGAACTCAGTTTTAATATTGTATGTGTGCTTTCGAGCACAGTTATGAGGATAGCCGACCAGATTAATACAATGTGACCTACATAAGCTTTTCAATCATCATCTCTCAGGAAGAAAAAAAAGCGGATAGTCTTATTATCAGAAGCATACTGTGTCTCCCAAACAGGCATGGCGAGAAATCATGTGTTTCGATTGTTGGAGACAGAAAGCACAAAAACTGAATTTTGAAAAGGCCTTAGTCTGTCACTGAGCTTTTCTCATTTCTTACTGTGGGATGATTTCTAAATAGCTTTGAGTCGCCTGAAATGTGTCAAAAGCGAAGTGGAGAAGAAGACACTGGCTGGCCCTTGGCTAAGAATACACAGAACAGAATGCACAGTCTGATATTTGTTGCGAGAATATGAGCCCATCAATGCAAATAACACCCTGTCATGTAGAAAAAATAGATATTTTCTTCTCATCATAGAGATCCATTTTTTTTAAAGAATAACAAGAAATATGGATATTGCACTGCATATGCAGCGTTTGGATGATCTGATGAGGCAGAAGGATGTTTGATCATGTTCTGGCATCGGAAAGAAGATGGTGACAAATGTGAAGCAGTGGGGCCCTATAAATATTGTTTTACTGTACAGGACGATCCCTAAAGTTACAAATGAAGTCTCCACTTGACTCTTTTGTCATGCTGATGTGGGATTTTAGTTATAAGAGGTCAATTTGTTCAGTTCAGCCTGAGTAATCCTCTGTGGAACATGTGTAATCTGCACAATCAGATGCTTGTTAGTTAAGCCGCTCTTGGCAAAGTCGACATTTTCATGGAGGGAGCTGCTTTGTTAAGCATTAAAGGAAAAAAATAACAACAACTAAAAAAAAAGGTCAGGCATTTATCTGTGTAAAAATGTGAAAATTGGATGATTAAAGCTTAATGTTGTGTATGTAGATCTAACTGTCAAAGGAGAGCAGCTGCAAAGACCCTGTCATGGCAGATGTCAGTCAACAAACGCCAAAGGAAATCCAATAAAACTGCACATCGAACAAAGCCTTTTCAACATTCATCTCCAGAAGCTAAGTCCTTGCATGCATCCACAAACAACTCTGCAAACATTATTTGGCACTTCACTCCACATTAGCACGGAGTGTGTTTATTCAGGCATTTCTGAAAATGACATACGTCTGTTTTAATGTTGACATGGTGCCTTATTTTCACCGCCCAAACAAATCTTCCTCTGCTGAGCAATCAGAGCCTGTTAGCCAAACATTCACCGCAGCACAATGATTTTCCAGGGAAGATAGGCGCTGATTTGCCGGAGGATCAGCAGACAGCTGAGGTGCTGCAGGCACTGACAAAGTTCACATCCCTCTGCTGCCACCGGTGCAGGTCGACCTAATCTGTTGTTATGGTAACTCTTGTGATGAGGGAAGGTCTGCTCACTGGGCCCGAAGGCCAGCCACGGTTCCCGTGAGTTGGTGTTAGAAAAACAAGTGCAGAAATAGAAGCTGTCATTTCCCAGGGAAAATAGCTCGCAGGCACTTGAGCTATCTGATGACCCAGAGCTAAACTGATAATTTGCTTTTAGCCCAACTTTCCATCTTCTTCTCCAATGGCTTTGACTTCTTCTATCTTTTGCTCTTTCCTGCTCTACACAACACTTCACGGTTGCTTTGAAAGACTCAATCATTTTTCCATCCTGAGTCTCTGACCTCTCTCTTTTCTCATCTCTCGTCCTTCTGCGCTGACTGACAGGTGCTAAATCATTTGTCTTAGAGCATCCTTTTGTCCACAAATAGACTGAGGCCAAGGCACTAACCCAACACCGTGGCATAAACCCAAGAACAACACACCGCCTTTGAGAGATTGTCACAAAAATGCACACGCACACACACTCGCTCATACGCATGCAGGGCACGCCTACAAAGTAGCAGTTTGGCACAAACACAGGCCACCAGCATTCAGGGGCACACTCAGGAAGACGCAGACGCTTAAACATTCGCACATCCTGCCTCCAACCAGCAGCAGCTCCCCTCACTCGCAGACGCGGATCAAGTCAACCTCAAGCACTCGCATATTTTTGCGTCAGTAGTAAAAGAAGCCCTGCTCGGTTAATAAGTCTGCATTGATTGCTTTATTTTTCCACGTCTGCTCTGTCCGGTTTGGCTTCTGCTGCCATTGATTTTCACTGTGAAAGCAGATGGGATGCGGTGGGGAGGGGAGGGGGTTGGCATTTTGTGAATGTCTGTGTTGAGGAGACAGAGTAAATGAGTGCACACTTCTTATTGCTGAACTACTTATGTGTGTGCATATATCTCTTTGTGTAGTAGCTTGTGTGTCTAGCTCACTGTCAGACTGCCTGAAGCAGAATCACCCTCCAAGCAGCAGCAGCACTCTGCCGCTTCTCCCAGCGGAACATTTAGTCGAAAATACTCCATCCGCCTCCCGTTACTCAGAAAAACTTGATGAATCTTTGCTTCTTTTTTTTTTGTGTGTACATGATAAATTGCTGTGACCAAGTAAAGACAGTTCTTGGTTGCGTGAGCAAGAAAGCAGAAAAGCTCTGAAGTTATTGATGTGAATGCACACGGGTTTGAATAATCCACAGAAACTAATGTCATGTAACAGCGAGTGGCAGCACCGTTATTAAAGCTACTATAAATGGAATGAAAAGGAAAGATGAACATGCCTCGTCTCCTCACATGTAACACATTTTGTATAGAAATTCTTGGAAGTCAATTTGATTTGTGGCTGATAATTGAGAGCTAAAAGCACAATAGCAACCGCATGGCTGCATAATCAATGTCCATTTTCCGCACAAGATTTATTGTTCTGCTTTCGCTACTACGATAGAGTGATTGTAGCATCACATTGTGATTGCTTGAAGCTCAAAACGAGATTTGAAACCTCATTTAAGCCCTCTTTTCTTTTTTACTTTAACTCTGAGCTGCCTTTCTTCTAAATCCAGTGCTTTATCTGCATGATGAAACAGGCAACCTTGTAAAAGCTTTGTAAAAAATGCATGACTTCCAAACAACAAAAGCATTATGTGGAGGAAATCATAATGTTTTCAGAAGCAAATACATTTATCCAGATCAAATTAATGCAATGTAAAAGGATTCCACTTTTCTCATCAAGCAGCATTTATAGAAGAACACAATTGAATGAAACTGCTGCCAGCCTGTTTACTAATGCCTGGATGCAAGACATGCAAAATGCTCAAGTGTAATGTGTTGTTTTTGATCCACAGAATTAGAACTAGTAACACAGGAAGGGAATTTTTCCTTTACCTCTTGATACAGAAAAAAACAATCAAGAAAATTGTGCTTAGAACAACTGTTGATTGTTTAGACAACAGAGATGATAGCTATTGTTGCTTTGGGTACCAGTTTTTATGACAATACAGTAT
>JBBDHI010000008.1:6743547-6755883 GCA_037177115.1 Craterocephalus stercusmuscarum
TATTTTATTTTCAGAGCTAGGGTGTCTCTGTTTTTATTTTCTCAGAGCTAGGGTGACTGTGTTTTTGTTTTTAATTCCTTTTATTGCTTTCTGCACCTTGCTGTAATGTTTCTAATGTTTGTATGTAAAGCTCCTTGAATTTTCATGTACTTGAAATGTGCTATACAAATAAACTTGCCTACTGTAACTTGCCAAATATATTTAATAATATTTGTATGTTTTTACATTATTTTCTGGTTTCTAATTGTTAAATAATTGTAAAGTTACATGATACAACACAGGTATTTTTGGCAAGTTTTGCTCATCTGCTCTATTTTCATGTGATGAATGGAGTTTTTTCTTCAGATATTTTCCTTTTTGAACTTGCTCTGACTGACATCTTCCTCTCCATCTCCAAGTCTCAGATGAAGTTTGCATGACAAGCACATCTAAACTCGTGCCCAGCCATCGCCTGAGGCCACGGGGTCCATTTGTAGATGAAAAAACCTCAATACTGCAGAATGATTTTAGCCATTGATGGCCACCATCAATTTACTGTTATGCTTGGCTTTCAGAATAACATCCGTGCAGCTTCACCACTAGATGTTAGTAATTTTTACACACTGTGCTTTTCAGGTGACAAGTATATTGGTCTATACAGATTTGACACAGTTTTTTGTCATGTTTGAACTGGGTGTGCTGCTGTGGTCAGCCACAGCACAGTGCAGACACTTTGTCCTTGCTGGAGAGGACTTCTGACATTATCTCTCTTCCTGTGCTATCCAACCTCGGGTCTTGCACAAGACGACTCCATCATAATAAAAAGACAGATAAACCCAGACTCCAGTGACACCTGAAGCATGGTGACACCCACCATGAAAATTGGAATCATTAGAACTTTTGCATATCAAGATCTGGATGTTAAAAAAGTAAGCTCCTGCCATTTCGACCTCGTCTCTATTACCTAAGGAAAAGGCCATGCAGGGTTTCAGGTTACAAACCCAGGTGTTATGATTTGTAGCTTTATTCATTGCCATAAGTATGAGTGGCAAATGCAGGCTCAAGGGAAGAAGCAGGCAGAGAGTCCAGAAATCATAAATCCAAAAGTTCAAAGCTAAAAGAAGAAGGGACAATTGGGCAGAGAACAAGAAAAAAAGAAAAAATAAAGAGACATGAGAAGAATGGCAGAACAAAGAAATGCAAGGATACAGCAAGTAAGAACAACAAGTCTTAGTATATCCAGTATTTCATGTGGAAAATGATTAGCATAGTGCTGGTGAATTAATTAGAATGCCTGAATGAAAGCAGCTGAAGAAAGACCGAATTGAATAAACACAGAGACAGAATTCAAAACACAATATAGATAGAGAAATAATGAAAATACTAACCAAGCCTGGAACAGCAGGTAAAACAAAAGCAATCAGCAAGAAAACCCAAAGATCAAACAAAACCCTTGCACCAGAAACCATGGGCCATGGCATCCAACATAAATCATAGGTAAATCAAATTCCCCGGAGACAGAAAGCACTTAAAACTAAATCTCTTCCAATTTCAAGGACTCAATGAGCATTTCTACTTTTAGAAGTTCCTTTTAGCAACAGAGTTACATTTTCATTATTGTTATTATCTAATTACATCCAAAGAAAAGACATCAAAAAGAATTTGAAGGAAGTTAAATGAGGTTTTGGGATTTTGTTGTGACAATGTTTGAGTTGATCCATGACAGAAGGTTTAAACAGTCTTTCTAAAGAGCAGCTGTGCCTGTTGTCAAGTGAGGTTTTATGATCACAGCCATGCTGCCCTCCTCTGACTCTGCATGGTACTGTTCCACTGATTGCATTGACTTGAACCAACAGCACTCCTGGTTGAGCCATTGGGTGTTATTTTTTATGTATCAGAATACAGCATAGCTGGTTTGATGAAAGTCTTATCATTCTGTCCAAGAAAGTTTTTTTGTGAAAACAAAAGGCCATTCCACACATTGCAATCCATATAGGAAAAAACTGTTGTGAAAGTCCACCACACTAATCCAAGGCAAGGAAAAGCACTATGAATTTTACACTTGAGGTAATACCGTCTCCATTCTCATCTAATAGGAAAGTAATAACGTGGCTCTCCACCTGCCCTCTGTAGTTCAGTGCCTGAGGCTAAGTCAGCGCTGAATCACAAACAGGGCAGAGAAGTGCTGCTGCATTGCTCTGTGTGGGTGGAAAGGTTTATATTATATTTCTATCCTCACAACACATCCAACAGAGATCAGTGCATTTATGCTTTTTTTCTCTCCCTGTTATCTTCTGATGTGAAAAACTGCAGATTTATCTTTGCAAGCTAAGAGAAGATGAGAGGAGGTTAAATGATGCCTTGCAACTGATTCAGTATGCAAGCTGTGATCAGCCTTTATGACTGTAGTGTACACTGCTTTTAAGCAGCCTATGTGTGAAAACTGGGTGCATTTTAAATGCTGGGTGCTAAATTTAATGCGTGAAGATGCACTTAGCATGCAGGGTAACTTGTGTTGATTAAGGAACTGTAGAATACAAGTCATACATACATTTTTCCCTTTCTCTCCCAAAATTTGTGTGGCAGTAGCGTCAAAGCAGTGTTTCAAAGACCCATTGTTTGAGAACATCCACCCTGCATGTTTTACAGGTTTCTTTACTTTGACACACCAAACTGAAATAAATGCCTCCAAAACCATGGCTGGTGCTCACAAAACTGTACTGAACATATCTGGGTTTTGATGATTTGAGTTTGTTTTATTTCAGCAGCATTATTTAAATGGTATTCGCACAGCCTCGTGCCACTTTTAACAGGAATGGTGCATACTGAATTTAATTTTCAAGACTTAAAAAACTGTACGGATAGTCAGGGACAGTAGCTTGGCCACACTTAATTATTAAATCTTTCAGAAATTCAAAGCCAAAGAAAAATATTCTGCATGGTACATTTGTTAGAAGACAATTGCAGGATTTTCTCTTTGGTTCCTAGCAATGACACGTTTGTAGCTTTGCTAGGATGCTTTATTGGAAATATGTCTCATAAGGTTGCACCCTCAGATTAAATTTATACTAATATGGCATATCAAACACACTGCCTGTAAACTTCAAAAATATTTATATTGTCTTGGTTGAAAAAAATGGAGCATACACTAAACATATCTGTAATACATGAAACATATAGAATCAGAGTCATAATGAAACACTAAAATTGATCTTTAAAATAGATTTTATTTACCATTTTGTAATTCAACAGTTTACGATATACAGCTGACAGGACTAAGACATTTCAATGGATTTTGGCCCTAAAGGTTGAAGAACAAGAAGAACAGACACGGTTAGATAGATAGACAGATATATATGATAGAAGGTACCAGAAGAACTGTGTTCTTTTTTTTCTCTTGTGCTTTTCTTCTCCATTCCTTCATTGAAACAAAATCAACAACACTGCAAATTCTTTCAGCCATACCACTGAAAAAGACATTACTTACTTGTGCTGTTTCAAATGGAAGTGTGAATTATTAATCATATATAGATCTCACGCTTATGAAAAAAAAGTTGATTTCTTTAAAGTGCTGCAACATGAAATTATGCTTATATGAGCAGTAGTAAGAGGTAACACAGAGAACCACAAAAATAAGGTAAAATCACAGTTGTGTTTGTTTTTCTCTACAGTCAAACAGTTGTGCTTTGTATTCTTATACAAAAGTGGTCCGTCTAGTTTATGTCCATCAACATCAGCTACTTTCTGCACCGTGATGGTAAATAATGTTGCATTAATATTTGAAGACCTGGGTCAATAATTCATTGTTTTTCAGAAGCTGGGTTACGTAGCCAAGATAATGAAGGTTTATATAACCAACACTAGAGACAAATCCATTTTAAATTGTACATATGTCACATTATTTGCCTAAATATCACCATAAAACATTTTTAACAGATGAAATTTCTAGTTTCACATGCTGATTTAATCCTGGTTTCACAGTCCTTTTGGTATTTTGATATTTTTCTCATTTTACATCAACAGAAACAACCAAACTGCTTGCATTTAGGGCCACAGGATATTAATGATAAACTGTGATATATGACTGTTTGGGACTGTGCTGTGTGAAAGAGCTGAAGATGTACTGTAATACTGTAAATAAAAAAACATCAACAAACAAAAGCATTACATAGGTACAGCTTCTGCCTATACCAGAGCCCACAGCAAAGAGTAACCAAATTCTTATGTGGTTCAAGTTTCAATCCAAAGCTTTTGTTTGGCAATACTTTTAATACCAGCTGGCTTTGTCTTATTTTCTATGAATACAACCTCAGAAACAAACAAAAGCAGTGTCACTGAACATGGATATACAGTTATTAAAATGTGAATATGTTTCGTTCTTAGCTTTTAGTATAAAATGTCAGTTTTTTCCTCAAAAGATAGACTGTATATGATTAGCAGAATAGGAAAGGGCTAGTTCTGGTAGATTAGATGTATGGTACATGGACATTAATACTGACACAACACCTGCTTTACATGCAGGCTCAGCAGTGAGAGCTAATCTACTACACAAAAAATACACACTACACCTGACATCGTCTACATTACACTACCCGAAAGATGACAAATCAAAACTGAAAACAATTTATACCTGCCCTCCCCTGACCCGCAGAAACACACACCCTCCCAAAAAGGTAAAAGCAAAGAGAAACAAACACACATACACAATCAGATTATATTGTTTTCGTTTTCTTTTTTTTTTACATGACTGTACAATAGGAGGAAAAGATGCAGGACCAGCAGAGATGGCAGAGATTGGGATTTTTACGGGAAACGTGGTGGCTAAGCTTCACTTATTACAACAACAACATACAAGACAGGCAATCACAAACAGAGAACGGTCTGAGCTCCATGCTGTCCCACTATATACTGAACGCAAGAAGTTCCTGTTCACATCCTTCAACAAGTAAAACTCAGAAAGAGGATGTCCAAATGTTTCACAAGAACAGCATATTTAGATTATAAGAGGAAGATACTGGCTTGTGTCACAGAGCACCTGATTTTGCAGGATTAATTAAGAATAAAAAAGGTTATAAAATATATCAAATAGTTTGAACCATAAGGAATAAATCAAACGTAACAGTTAAAAACAGCCGATTACCAAACAGTTATGCTCTTCCATTTAGAGGATTAGGCAGAGCACATATCCTTTTTTTACCTGCATAAAATCAAAGCTGGTTAGAGATGTGTGCTTGTTTGGATGTGTTCACTGTGCTTGATGTGGCTTATTACATCTGAGTGCCTTTGCTGAACAATGAATCCTTTCTAAACGTGAAACATTTTTTCTGCGTTGTGTCTGTTGGGCTGTTTGTAGTCACATCTCAGTTACGGGGCTGTGAAGTCTTCTCTGTCCTGAGTTTCAGCATTGCTCCATCTTATGGAATTATGGAGCAACTGTTATTTTACCCTAAAAACAAAACTATTACATTTGATTACAGGGAATAATGATGAAAAGGGGAATAATATGTTCCAATTTAGATCAAGCTGTGCTTCAGGATTTATCATAAAAAAAAAAAAAGTCAATTCTGGATACGCGCCTTGAGATGACTTTGTTATGAATTGGCGCTGTACAAATAAAGTTGAATTGAATTGAATTGATACATATTGGCCGATATCCATTTTTTATTTTTATTATTTAAAATTTTTCTTATTTATTTAAAATACATTTTAGGAAATGTGCTTATTTGCTTTCTTTCAGACTCAAACATAAGGTTCTAATTTTGATTTGATTTGATTTTGTTTTGACTAAAGATGAAGGTACATTCTGTATCAGATTAGCTTAGCCAAGCATAAAATGAAACACTGCCCAGTTTATCAAGATCTAATGAACTATCCTCTTATCTTTAGCTTAATTTATTCACAAATCAGTTAGCCGAATGGTGATGCCAGACAGTTTGAAACCAGTGGCCAGACATCTTTTTTTTTTCTTTTTTAAAAGTACTTTTATTAAGTTAAATTTGAAAGATTCAGAAGTGGGAGGCGAACTTTGTTACGTTTTAAAACAGCCCCACCGACTGTTCCAATGCTAACTGCCACATTGAACAGCATCAGGTTACTGGGTTTACTGGGTTTTTTGTCTTGGATGAAACCAGCTGCCAGGGAAATTTCTTTTTTCATATATTACACTGAAATAAGTGCTTGGAGGTGAAATGTGCTATCTGCAATATATGGCAATGTTTACAGCCATAGTTAAAAGTGCCAGGCTACGCTAAGCTCAGCTATGCAACAGCATGTCTGCTGTATATATAAATGTGCTGTATATCAAATACAGTTCTGTATATTCTGTTCATGTCTTTTAAGTGCTTTCAACAGTATTGCAATCCTATATTTGCTAGTTACCAAATTGTATAAACTTGAAGACAAAATAATTCAAAGAAACAGAGCCACAGCTGGTGCGATCCCCAAAATGGTCCCTGTTTGTGAAGCAGGACACATTTCCCCACCACCTGAACCTGCCGGTTCATTGTTGCACACCTCTACCACCACAGTACAACAACACCGTACTGGACATCATCTAATCAGGCACTCTTGGGAAAGCCAGCCGTGTACGGTAAAGAGACCACTGTGTATTGTACCTCACCCTCCAACAAAACAGCAACAAGTCACAGACGAGGAATGGTAAACATAGTTAATGATTCTGGACATCTTTTGTACAAAATAAACATATGTAGTCTTTATTATTATTTACTAATTACTTTACAATAAGAGGTAAAAAGGAGACATCTACTGAAAGAGCAATACTATGCAGCTACGTTTAAAACTACATAATTCATTACAGAGTTCTTACTTTCTTCTTAAAACAAGCAGCATCTCTATGCCTTGTCTCTCCATCAGTTACAGCACAGCTTGGCTCAGAGCTTTAATACAATAAGGCAGTGGTTGCCAAATTATTTCCCTAGAGGACCCCCTTTATGCAAATACTAAAAAGCCATGGACACCCTGCCCCACCTCATGCTGAAACCATGCTTGGTTTTATGCTCTCAAAAGTGAGATTCTCCCGATAAAGAATATATTCTGTCTGAGTCCTGTCCTTTAGTAAAGCCAAAGTTTAACTTGCAACATATAGCCTTTTGTTTTTTTCTTAAATAGGAACGATGTGTGGACATTCACCACAATGACCAGGACCCCCTGTGCTCTTTGGGAGAACTCCCTGAGGAGGGGTTGGAGGGGTGGGGAGGGGGGACCACTGCATTAAAGGATTCCACTGACAGTAAGAAACTGACAGCATGTCAGTATCTGCGAGATGTATGTTTCCAAAAACCCCTGCAACACTCGTGCAGCATGGGTAATGTTTTTGGTAACACACTTAAACGAGGCAGACAACTGCGACCCATCCGGCGCACGGATTCTTCTTCACAGACCGCATCCCAAGATTCACCCAAAAACATGCCTGGAAGACTCAAGAAGAGATGGCACTTCTATGTATTTATTTATTTTAATATATATATAGATATATATATCTATATATATATTCAGATTTGCATCCACCTATCTTACGTGTATGCGTGGAGGTGTTGTTAGGTGGTTTCAGTTCCTGTAACAGTTTCCACAGATGAGGAACCGTGAAGTGTACCTTCACTCAGACCCTGAGAAATGGGCACTGGGAGCTCCTCTGTCTCATACAAATGTGCTTTGTGCGTGCATGTGTGTGAATGCAGCGTTACAGTACAACTCACTGACATTTCTCCGCCTAGTTCTAAAAGTCTAAGCAGTTTTAGTGGAAAAATGTTACTAACGGAGGAAATTTCCACAGAAAAATCAGCCTTAAATATCACTCATCATCTCAGGTGTTTGTTAAATATTTGTGCTCTATCAAACCTTTTTTTTATTAAAGAAGGAGCAGCATAAAAAAAGCAAGAACCTTAGTCTTAAGCTGAGATCGACTGTGTTTGAGGTCACTGTGTGCTGTGAAATATACAGAGTGTATGAACGTGACTCCTTCTCTTGCTATAGAATAGATCCTCTTTGAATTTTTCAGCATCTTAAACTGTAAATGGCCAGTACTGACCCAGTTCACCCTCCTTCCTCTACTCTTGCAGCGCCACAAGTTTCCAGTTATCCAGTCGCTACAAAGTCATCTATCCCAACCAGCCTGAGCTAACTGAATTCAGGAGAACAGTGTGTGTCTATGCTGCTGCATGCACAAAACAAAACACATGCAGCTTCACAATCTACTGTACCTCTAACTGCTGATGGCGATGACATTTACAAGTTTTACAAAAAAAAGAAAGGAAAACAAACTGCATTTTTAAATTATGCGGAACAATTTAACAACGCACCCACACACAAACACACACACACAAACATACACACTAATCTTTTGGATGATGACGCAGTTTCTTCTTCCTTTCTTTTTTTTTTCTTCATTTATCTAGAGACATCACGCAGACGATAGAAGAGGTTAGGATAGATATAATAAGCCCTTACAATATGTAAAGGTCTCCAGCGAATGGGATCTCCCCCACAGAGGACTGTGGGAAAGTGGGGTGAGGATGGAGAAGAAGGGAGGAAAAGGGAGGAAGAGAAGGAGGAGACGGTGGGCCGCAGAGGCCGTGCCCAGTAGCACTGATAGGAGAGGGGTGGCGTCTATGCGCTGGGGTTGGGGTTGTTGTGTGTGTTGGTGGAGCCGTTGCTTCCCTGGATGGTGAGGCTGATCTCATCTTTCCTCTCCTTCTCCTTCTCTTTCTCTTTCTCCTCTTCCTTCTGCTCTTCCTTCAGCTCCTCCTTCTCCTTTAAGGGACGGGCCTCCACAGTGTCTTCGGAGACCACCGGGGCGTAGCGGCCTGTCCTGTGCTCCTGCAGGGCAGGGCCCCACTTTGGATGTGCTTGGCATGCGAACTTCAACCGCTGGGACAGAGTTGGAGAAGAAAAGACGTCAGTCAGAGCAGGAGCTGCTGCTAAAAGTGGAGAATATCTTACAGAAAAACCCCATTCATCACTACCAGTGATATATTAGGGATAAAGACTGTCATTCAATTCTTCAACCAACAAAGAGCAGTAATCAATTT
Source organism: Craterocephalus stercusmuscarum (assembly GCA_037177115.1). NCBI lineage: Eukaryota > Metazoa > Chordata > Actinopteri > Atheriniformes > Atherinidae > Craterocephalus > Craterocephalus stercusmuscarum. The sequence goes on from JBBDHI010000008.1 coordinate 6,752,574, forward strand.
AGAAAAGAATTATAGAATCATTTTCACTTCAGCAGATATACATTATATGTATTAAAGTGTATTTGGAACTTGACATGGAGTCAGCACTGTCTTTCCCAGGGATATTTAAAGACACAGTGTGTGGGAACTGCTGACATCTAGTGGTGAAGATGAGCATAGAAATTACATTAATGCCAAACACAGAAGTGAATGGATGGGGGTCATCAGTGGCCAAAATTCTACCTGATATAAACACGTTTGCATCTGTGAGAGGATCCAGTAGCCTTAGGTGCACTACAGGAAACACAACTGTGTACATGTGTACAATCTTTCTATTTACCTTTTAAGGTGCAACCTATCCTAAATGGTGCTCTAGCACCTATCAAGAGTTGCTCCTCCATTCAAAAGAATGTGCTGCAATGTAAGTGGACCCCTGGCAAATAGATATGAAATAGCCCTTTTGAAGAGATAAAAAATGGAACAGCTATTACTACTGTATCTCCACCCAGGCAGAAGTTTGGCAAAGTTGGTTTGTCTGTCTGTATGTTGGCAACATAACTCAAAGAGGAACGGATGGATTTTGATGAAATTTTCAGGGAATCTCAGAAATGCAATAAGGAACATGTGAACTGATTTTGGGGTGATCACCACCTGGATCCAGGATTTTTTCAAAGGATTCTTTAGTATGTGGAGGTGGCGATCATTTTGCCTCTACACCTTCTAACTCACAATTAACATTGGATTTTAGTTTTAATCAGCCACCAATTGTATAATAATAATGTAATTGAATTAAACTGTAACTTGGAGTTTGCCTTGCTATAGTCTACAATACATTTCAGCACATCAGCGTATTGAGAGTTTAACTAAACAATCCCAGATTTTCTTAAAAAATGTGACAAAACTCACAAAAATCCCTAATGACAACAGTTAGTTTTAGCATTTTATACTTGCCCAAACTCAGACAGGACGACAGTCAATACTTTTCCCCCTCACACACTTGAGTTAGTATAATTGAGTTACATCTCTGGGGCAACAGTTCTGTTCAGTTCAAATGTTGACTGACTGACTGTGTGAAAGAGCCGGAGAGTCCACTGTACGTTCTACAGTAGGTTTCCTCTTGATTATAAAACCAAGAACAACTTGTAAACATGAAGAGAAGGATGAAAATATGTGTTTTTCCACGTCGCTTCCCTTTCTTACTCTGAACATCAGACATCAGTGTGGGTCAGAATGACCACATACACATCTCTAATGTGAAGGAAAAACACATGGTTGGCATCAGTTATCGGTTGAACTTGGAACTGTACCTCTCTAAAGGTGGCTCCTGGGGACCGAGAGATCTTGTAGAGCGCATAGATGGGTATGCAGACCACTGAGGACAGAGCCATGGCGAAGCCAATAGCCAAGGACCAACCAGGATACACGTAGTCGTTGTAGGTGATGGGCTTGTATTGGATCACTGTGAAGATCAGGATGAACTATAGGAACACAAGAAAAACAGATAATGTAATTTAAACTAATTTATGTATCAAAGTTTGGAGTTAAATTTCAGAAATATCCCTCAGAACTGATTTGAAAGGAAGGAAGATTAATCGCAAAAAAACGATAATTACTGTGATAATCTACCAAAATGTACAACAAAAAGACGTGAAATATTTCCTATCAGTTGAAATAGATTTTTTTTCTAAGTAGTTAGATTTCTAACTAAACGCAAAGTTTAGTTTAGCACACAAACATTTACCAGAAATAAGCATTAAAACCACTCGGTACAGTTTGAAAGAAGCACAAACAAAAGTTATAATGCATTTTTAAAACTCCTCGGTGTACCAAGCAGCAGTGACTTTAGTTACAGCTCCGACAGCAACCCCAGAGAGCAGGGAGTTCTTGTGGAGCAACACAAGAGAGAACAAAAGTGCTTGAATTCTGAGCAGTAATCCACAACAAAAAATGTCTTGGTTGACCCAGTAGCTTAGTGAACTAATTCGCCTGTTTGGGAAATACCATTGATAGCCGCTGCATGTGTCCAGTTTCCACTCAGAAAGATTTGCATTGAGAGCTTTATACTGGAAACAAAGCCAAAAGCAGCCAGAGAGATTAGCGCCGACGGCAGCTCCAATGTAGGTCAGGTCCCTAACAACTGGCCAGTAACAGGAAAGTTTACAACCTTCTTTAACCTTCATGTCATTCAGCCACAGAGCGGTTTGTGTTCTGCTTAGAAAAATCTCTGGAGCTGGTAAAGCAACAAACATGACTCATGGTCAGATCAGCAGGTGTGTGTATAGTCCTTTGTACACATATTGTAGGACTAATGAATTTGATCAAGTTGTTAAGCTGGTGACACTCATTCATTCATTCTGATGGTGGTTAATTTTCCTGTTCCTCACACTGTATTCAGACAGAACGACTTATGATGCGCATAGAGATTTACCGGTGGTATGAAACAGAACTATGAAGTCCTGATCAATTTATCTCCAGGCGCTCTTAAAGATACAGTCCAATCAATTCTAATCAAGTCAATCCTCTTCACTGAAACATAGTAATAACCCAGCCAAATGAAGTCATACCCAGCTCGTATCAATTTTAGCTAATACAAAGGATAATTGATGAAATTGAAAATTACTTAGCTAAGGAAACAGTACAATCTTCTTTTAATAATAAAATTGAAAATGGACAGGAAAGCAAGTGATAGCAGGGATGAAAAACTCCTGAAACTAAGGGTTCATTTGGCATCGGTCTTGCATGCTGTATCCTCTCTGAGCTCTGTCCACACAGGAAAAAAGTCCATCCAAAGTGAACTCGTCTTATTTCGGCTGCTTTCTTTCTTTTCCGTGCTTACTTTGCAAAAGAAGCCAATGTGCTGATAACAAGCTGGCTTACGGTGCAGTGAAGTAAAAAAAAAAAGAAAAACAGGTTCCACGTGATGCTCTGGGCTGGAAATAGAAGATGTGAAGCGCAGTTTCTCAGCCGTGGAAAGCTGCAGGCCAATAATGATTCGTGGTTTGTGCACAATTAATGTCAGTGTGCAAAACTCTTTAAAAACACAGAGGTTTTAGCTTGAAAATGGATGTAGCATTTTTTTTTACAGGAAGAAAAGCCTCCAGACTAAAAAACAACAGGATAAGAGTTGATGTTAGCATGCCAGGACTCCAATGAATGAGTGAAGTAGTTGTGTAAAACATGAACAGTACTAGTTGAAAGTATCACTTTGTCACCAAAGATGCAGTTTTATAATGTAAGGGTTTAATTGGGCTTCAGTTAAAGCTAGAGTCTACGATTTCCTCTAGATTCCCTCAAAATACACTTTTTATCAGAAGGGTTTACATCAAATTAA
>JBBDHI010000008.1:6904306-6915667 GCA_037177115.1 Craterocephalus stercusmuscarum
AAATACATAAAAAAAATCCAAATTAAGGATACAGGGAAAGAATATAGGATTTGGTCTATTTTTGTTCCTATTTTATGTCATAGCAAATCAAAAATATTCTTTGAAATTCGTGTAATGACTGTTTCTATGTACCATAAATTACTGATAAGGTTCAGTTTACAGATTCCAGGACAGTATCTGTTTTTAAACTGTTGTCACTCAGTACATTTATTGGTTTATTAGCATCAGTCCATAGCTGCATAAACACAGTTTCCCTTGACTGGAAAAGTAACTGTTAGTGTTTCTGCATCAACTTTTAACAATACCTCTGCACCGTCTGCCTGTCTCTCTCTCTCTCTACATCTCTCTCTCTCTCTCTCTCTTTCCACGTCTGCCTCCACAGACACACAAACTCTCTTTCTCACTTTAAGGTTTTTGCCTCTGATAAGATATCAAGAGTTTTTGTTAATTATGCAGCTGGATTCCTGGCAGAGACAAGGGGCTGCCCTAAGCCAAAGGTCAGCTAGAATAATTAAAAAAGGATCACAGGCAGAAGATGCGGAGCCAAAAACAACACTGGCCAAACAGAAACAATAACCAGAATTTCACTTTACAGTTTCAGTTTTACTGCTCTGAGCTTTTGGAAAAACCTACAACAACAAAATCAAGCATCATCTGGTTTGGAACATGCAGATCATGCAAGGTATTATATTTTAATTTGCAATATATAGTAGATTTAAGGTTTTAGATTTTTCCCGGCTTCAGCCCACCTGACTCTAATTAATGGATGATCTTGTAAAACCTGAGCCTGGTCCAGAGACCCAGAGTTTGAGATCCCTGCACTAGAACAAGCTTTGAAATATAGGAGTAACATTAACGCGTCATTCTGTCTGGGATTGCTAAACAACATGAGGGAGATTGTAATCCTGATAATAAATGCATGTAGTTTCTTTCAGATATTATTGATGTGCGCTATTTGTCATTGTAAACAGTGAAATTTTGCTCCTCATTTTCACTGTTTGCAAAACCATTTATCTGTGTCCACGTGTTATGCAGATACTTGGGTTTTCCTTGAGTCCAATTTACGGTTACATCCAGAATTATATGACTCATGAAAATAAGCATTAAAAGATTTATTTATTGCATGCTTCCAGTGAAATTAAACTTTTCTTTTGGTTTTTAAAAAGCCATCCTCCATAGTTCTGATTATCTGTGTGGGAATTAATGTGAAAAATGTGACCAATTGATCTCTCTTTAAACTGACATGAAAGGTCAAACAACAAAGGTGTGAAAAAATCTTGAAAACACAGCTCTAAGTCTTTAAATTGATTGTTCCTCTGGCTTGTCGTGTCACCACTGTGCCTAAGGGTTGCCCAGAGAGCTTCTCAGCAGGAGCTGAAATACCTGTCCTGCCCCTTTCTGAAAGCCCCTCTCTACCATAAAATCACACTAATTATTCATGGAAGGTGTGCATCTCAAGTTACCATTGGATGTTAGGACCTTACACAGCTAGCTTGTTTAATTAAAGTCAGTCTTGAAGCACGGAGGGAAGTAGGCTGGGGTGTCATTAGCTTACCCCATGGGGTTACATAGTGACAACAGGAAGTGAAACACATTTCCCTGGGTCACCTGCCACACTATGGAAGTTGTTTATCACAAATGTTGTGTCTAATGGTTTGGAACTGGTAAATAAACTGATCAACTGAATGTATTTGAAACATAAATGCAGCAACTGAGAAGAAAAATGAATCCCAGGGCAATGCAGGCCAATGACTTACAGAGGGAGAGTTACAGAGGGATTTATTGTGGCGCATATGTGCATTTTACCTTTTTGATGGCTGATGTGTACAATTTTGTCATTAATAGTCTCCAAATCTGCTTAAAAACATTTCTACAGAATGCAAATATGCAGACAGATGAATACACAGAGACATGACATGTATGATGAGAACTCAATTAGTCCTGATGATCCCCTAACACAGGTGCTAAACGTCTCACCCGGAAAACCAAAGATGAAGGTGAAACTTGTGATGTCAGATGATGTATTATGTCTCTGCCGACGTGAATTAGCTTTCCTCCTAGTACTTGGTGACTGGAAGTAAACAGAAATGCTCCCATTCAGGCTCTAGGCAGCTGGCTCCATACAGGCCCGAAGAAAAAACATTTTGACAAAGGTCAGTCTACAGCGAAGAAGAAACAAGCTCAAAAAGAGCTTTACAAAACATAAAATGAAAAAGTTTGGCCGAATGTTACCACAGGAAAAAAAGGAGGCTCCAGCTGTAGAGTCGATCAGTCAGTCACAGGCCTGCTGCATATAGGCATGGGCAAATATTCTGATACCACAGTACAAATGCTAAACATGCAAGTTGTTTTCACTTCTTTAAGTTTGAAGCTGTAAAACTCAGATACTGTAGGGAAAAATGTTCAGCCCAATTTTGTTTGTTTGGACCACATTTGGCCTTGATTTTTCCAGAATTGACTCGAAATTTGACTTTCCAGGATTGACTTAACATTTCTGCTTCACACCCCACTTGCTATAATCCCCGTTCAACCCAACAACTGACATCTGGACTCCATGTGGCCCAGTCCCACGCAACCCTTGCCAGTGCCATAATTGAGCTGTAAGTGCCCAGTTTAGGCCCAGATGTGTCCACTATCTGGGAAAGCATGTGACAACCAGCCCTACCGTATTCTGTCTGCGTCTTCCGTGTCATATGATTTTGTCATTCCATCAGATGCCATGACGACGATGATGCATGAGGACATTGTTTTAAAATTGTACAGGTTTCAACTTCAGTTCACAAAATAACACAATGTTGAAAATTTTATGATGCGGCAGATTGATTTTTTTTCCCCAAACCAAATTCTAAAAAACCTTTTTCCACTCTTTAAGTCACTAGAAATATGAATTATTTTGCTTATCTACATTTAATAAAGAAAAAGTGATGTCTATTTATTTAAATGCATGAAAGATCTGTATTGCTTTCTGAAACCTTCACCAAACAAGATTGTATCAATTCACACAGAGGAGAGTTCATACAAATAATAACTTTAATACCCTTATTTTTCAAAATATAAAATAAGTAAAAGATATACAGGAAACATTATTTCCTGGCTGTTAAGCCTTTAAAATGATCTTCAGCAATACTTTTGTCACAAATCAATCATTTTTGCAAACAGAAGTAAAACACTTCCCCCACTCTTTTTCTCTGCTCCATGCAATTCTTTTAAATAGCAGTGTAGCTTTGATTTATATAGCTGATAGTTTCACTGAGATGCACCGCCACTCCTGAGCTTCCCGGGGCTGCCCGGTGGGCTTCACAGCAGGAGCTACCTGTGCAGCCTTTTTCCTGGGATCCCTCCTATTTATTGATGGCCTGTGGCTTCATTCTCTCTGAGTGTACATCTCTCAGAAAATGGGAAGCAGGTATTATGCAACACCTTACTTGAATGGCTTGGGCCTGTCAGTACTGTCATGTGACACATCCCAAATGAATGATAGCATTTTTAAAGCTTTGTGGTCCCTTTTAAACAACAAATAAGAATTCATTTAGAAATGAAGGAAGAGAGAGTAACTCAAAGTGTAGCTGTGAATGTGCATTAGTACATGCACAGACACGCTTTGGTGTGACTCTGTTCATCTGCCTGTGTGAGAGCCAGAGCGTCTCTACCATCCACCATCCATCTCTTTTCTGTGGCACTTCTGGTCTCCGGCAGAGAGACAGGCCTCACACTGTGGAATGCCTGCTGCCATTTAAGCTCCATTACTACCTGTTGCTGCCCCATTCTCCCTGCCCTCTATTGCCTGGGGTTCATATTGGATAAGAGCCGTAAAGCTCTGCGTTTCATGGGGCTGGCTCAGGTGTAATTGGAGGTAGGCAGGCCCCTCATTCCCAGCACCATGGGGGGCTACAATCACAGGCTTGCCCTAGCCTTTGGGCTGCCCCACCAGCGTTAAAGAGGGTCTAAAGAGGGCACCGCAGGGGACGATATCAAACACCATCAGAGTCCTGGGATAACAGCAAATAACTCTGCAGGAGAGGGAATACACACACCAGCAAAACATACTCACACAAACAGTCAGTATGTCTGTCAGAACTTGTTTATTGCAGTGATTAAAGTATTCAGTAGAGTTGGGGGGGTTGTGTCATTTATGACTCTTTTGGGAAGAAGGAGAAACCTAGTCTCCCTTTTACAGTAGGTAACTAAGAAAAAGGCTAAATGCAAAAGACAAAAACCTTCTTTACACTCTGAAAACTATACAATATGTTCACTCCTCTTTACCAAGAATGAATAAAAGCTCGTGGGAGCTCCTGCAGCCTGTGATTTTAATTTCTGGCTTACTGGCTTAACATTTTTTGACACACTTGTTTGTCTCTTCCTGTACAGGCCACAAGCAATAAGCATAACATTTATATCACAGGGAGGTTTTTGGGATTGCAAGGCAAGTTTATTTGTATAGCACATTTCATGTTCATGACAATTCAAGGTAGCCTGACCCCTGTGTAATTCCACTCAGCTTCGGCCAAAATACAAGAGGGTCTGGAGTCATGTCCATTGATCTGTTCTCCGAGTAATAATAACCGGAAAAATCAGGATCAAGCGGGACATGAACGGATGTGATGTGTTCATCATGCCACAGTAGTTTCTAAACAATAGCGGCTTACATGCAGGGGTGTGAATACGGCTTCGATTCTGCAGACAACATCGACCATTTACCAACATTGTTGGGCTGTTTGCTCCCGCACTGTTTTCAACACGACAGCACTTCATCCACATCATGGGCTCCTGTTTGTTCCACATGTGAGCAGCATAAAAACTGAACGCTGCCTCTCCATGTTTAGTTCCAACTAATGATCAAGATGGATGGATGCTCTTCATTCTATGACCATTATGAACTGATATGCAGGTTTACTCTTTGAAGTAATTGTAATTTTCCTTTTCCTTTTCCTCTAGTTGCATGCATTATAAAACAGCTCTGGGACTGTGGCACTCTGTTATTGTTGTACTAGTCATACTGTGTCTATTGATTGTTTTCTAAGCTTTTCTTTCTTGATATGGAAACAAAAAAGGAAATCATAATATATTTCTTTTACTGGCTTAGGATTTTGTTGCTGGGAATTCACTTACAAGCAGGCAGTAAAGCTATACAAAGCCTAAAGAATGTTGGCCTGGCTAACGCGACTTCAATGCTTGAGGACAACTATTTCTCAGAAAAGATGGGTGACCCGGCTCCTTCAAATGCCGCTGTTCGCTATTGGTCGAAGCTTAAACCAATCACAGCAATCTTTCCTCTGGCGTACGTGTAGCCAGCGGGGCTAACTGGTGGATCAGACTCTTACCGAAGCCGGTCGCGAGCAAGGCTCTTTCCCTCCAATAAATGTCTCCAGGATTACTTGTTGCTCAAATATCAAAGAGAACTTTGAAATGAACCGTTTAATGTGCTCAGAAACGAATCTACCGCTGTGTCAAACGCTCGCCGCTGCTCCATGTTTGCAATGTTGTTGAAGTGCTGCCTGTTGCAGTACTACTACGTCACTGCACTGAGCATGCCTCTTTGGACAAGCTCAAAATTGATTGGGTCCTGATTTCTCCGGAGATTGGAACACCTTTGAATAGCCCACTTGACTATGAACTTTGACTTTGAAACAGTGGCCTTTCTGAGTGGAGTCTGCATGTTCTCCCCGTGCATGTGCGGGTCCTCATTGGGTACTCCTCCCACTGTCCAAAGACATGCTTTTGAGGTCATTGGCCTCTCTAAATTGTCACTAGGAGTGAGTGTGTTGGTGAATGGTTGTTTGTCTCTCTGTGCTGGCCCTGTGATGGACTGTACAACGCCCCTCATCTGATAATAGCTGGGATGGGCTCCAGCCCACCTGCGACCCAATTGGATAAAATGGTACAGAAAATGAATTCATTAATGTAAAAACGTGTCCACTGGGGGGCAAAAAAAGTTACAGATTGTAGTTTTTACCACATGGTGATGCAACAGATCTTCATCAAATATTTCTGAATATATATTCAAGTCAACTCAAATATGACAACATGGAGGAGATCGTGATAATGCTCCATCCCATAAAAAGTGGAAGCCTTGTGGATGACATTAGTCTCTGTGGCCAAACATTTATTTTAGATCTTTTTGCTGGGTACATGCATCCTGTTCCATCTAAAACTGCACAGTTTTTTGTTGTTGTTGTTGTTTGTTTGTTTCTTGACATCAAACTTTCCTTGTTTGTTTTTTTTGTCAGTATTTTACAGCAAAAACCTTTCCAACAAAGCGTTTGTAAAAGTATTCAGAAGCATTCAGATAGACGAGTCTGGCTGGCTTAAGTTTTCTTTCAAAAAGTAGAACAAAACATTTCTTAAAAAGTCATTTAAAGGCATTGTGATGTTTACAGCTCATACGGGGAAGAGGAAACATTTTATTTTACTGGCACTATATTATTTACCAGCAAAGCAAAGCAGGATGGGAAGGTTTTATGTGAGTTGTCTTTCACAAATTAATTAATGTGTACAGTAGAATCATATCTTATTGAATAGTTGCAATAGTTGGTTTTTAGAATATTTTTTTCACTTTAAAAATCTGCTACATAAACTTAGAAAACTGTCAAATAACCTAGAAGTCTTCTCAGGATGTGGGTGAGTCTATCTTCTTATCTAAAGTGCAGCTGTTGAGCTATTTATTCAGTATGTGCACTGCAATAATAATATCAACAGCACACGAGCACACACACTCACTTTATACCTGACCTGCACGACCTGACAAGCCCCAGCAGTGTACCTGAAGCCTTAACTTGTCCCTCCACATTTGGAGAGAGCTGTCCATACTGAAGGTATTTCCACACCCAATGAAAACTGTGAGGCTACGATTCAGGATGTGTCAGCCAACTTGTCATTAAGAACAAAGACAGAGTAAAATCAACATCAAATACTGGCATTAATTTGTCAGATGGAGCTCATAAGGGTGTTAAAAGATGTGCTAGAGTAACTGTATGTTAAAGATAATGTACAGTAAGTAGTGATAAAATGGGTGGGCAGGATCAACTCAGTGTATTTAGTAATGCTTGTCCATGTGTGAGTGAGTGACAGATAATGATCGAACATGCATGTGTGTCTGTGTATTTATTGCATGTTAATTTGTTTGTGGGAATGTGCAATATTCTATTTTTGAATTTTTCAACTCGTATCCAAATTTGTCCATGCGTCTGTGTATTTATATGTGAAAGTAGCCTTGGGGTAGAATTGTGCACCTTTTTTATTGTGTGTGTTAGGGTGTGTATGGATGTTAAATCTGCTGGAAGCTGAAGTGTGACAGTTCAAAGCTCAGCTCAGGTGTCCAGCAGGTCATGTTTAGTTAGTGCTAATAACCCGACGAAATTCATCGTGTCAGTTTCCTGTGCTGTCACCAACACAAGGCTTGAGCTGAGTCAGGGGATCACACTGACGCTGTCCCATAACAAGACCTTATTAGTTGAGAGAAATGGGTTGAAATCAAGCTCAGCGTACTTTACGATGAACTTTAACCTCCCTCTCGAACACTTAACTAACTGAAAGCAGCCCATACATTTATTTTTTGGCCCATTCTCTCACTCTCTTCACGCTTTCTTCCTTCCTAGTACTTTTCCCAGTTAGGCATCAATACAGTGACTGATGACAGTAGACTGACGTAAGTATTGCGAAGCCAGCTGTGAAAACACACAACACAAAGAGAAACTGACCGATTTGTAGGTTATTAGATAAAGTGAGTATGTGTGTGACTTACAAAGCAGGGTATTGACAGAGTAGAAGTAAGGTAAAAAAGTTAGTTTATTGTGCTTTTATAAAAGAAATGTATTATTGTGTCCGATTTTTCTTTCTCTGTCATGCTTTCTGCTATCAGTCCATACATGAGCCTTATAGCTGAGGATAGATAATTAAAGGACATTAACACACACTGTTACCAAAAAAGGCAATTTTCAGCCTCTGTTTCTTCCTACTGGGGATCATTACTCATCCATAATGACCCTTTTTACTAACACATCACTGAACACAATGTGGAAGCAACTGTCATTCGGTCTGCGGCACATGCCACACTCAGCCAAATCAGTCTTAGTCATTCAGTGGATCCAGAGGATGCCTCCATATTCTTGTTTTACTACCTTTTCCTGCTAACTCAGATATTAATGCTTCAACAGGATCAGTTTTGACCCATGGGGTACCTAAAAAAACTCCTTTTTTCAGGAATGGTTTCCGTAGTTAAAGAACGCATCACCATGCCAAAGTGGAAAATGCTGACAAAGCTTTTGGCCTCAAACTGCATTGTAATGAGCTTAGTATGATATTTCTAAATTTGAGGTCCCCCAGTTAGGGGACTTTTAGAAGAGATGGTGAAAAAGTGTGCCACAATAGCCATTTTGGACACTTTACCTGAACTTTCTGTCCTAAACCCTGTCTAATTTTGTTCTGCTTCACTTTTTTAGAGTTGTCCTTATTGATTTATTTTACTTTGATTTGATTACTCAAAAGGTGCACATAAATTTATCCTGAAAGTGTTTTCTAAGGCAAGCTCGAAACTTTTTTCACACATACAAATATTTACACATCTCTACAAGTCTTCCCTTTCCTATGACTCCAAAAGTATAAACCGTGTGGTTGTAGAAATATGCTAATTTCATAATAACTGGCTAAAAATAGCTAGAGCTTAAAGGGTAAAAGTGAAATGAAGCAGTGAAGTCATCAAGGGAAGAAATCTACATGAAGACAGAAAACAAATATTCTCAAGGTTGGACACAAGTCTGCGTGCTCAGGGTCCATGTTGTCTAACCTCTTATCCTTTCTATGTGGTCTGTGCTAATGCTTAAAGTAAGCACTGAAAAATGAGGTTTGCATGTCACTATGTGTTACTGGCACAATCAAATTCAGTTCACCAAACATTCATGTCTCTGGACAAGCCAGAGTACAAAGAGAACCCATGCATTCACACGGACAACATGCAAGCTGTTGTTTTTGGAAAGTGATTGCATTATCAGACTGATGCAACATTTTTGTTCTTGGCTGCTCTAATTTGATCTTTTAACTGTCACACACATGTTGCAACAGCAAAATTATTTAGAATTGTGAAGTTAGAATTGGTTGCAGAGGGTTATTCACTAATCAACAAATTTAATCTTACAAATGGAAAACAAATAATAAATACATTTTTCACATATAGCATGTCAGCAGTGCTATTTGGCTTTTTGTTAAGGTCCTTTATCTCTCCATCTGCGCACTTCTTTGAAGTATTTTGGTTTAGATTTTTATTTTAATACAAATTCTGTAAGTTCTGCTGCTTCTGAATCTCTCAGTACCTCAGAAACAACACAAAACAAGCTGGTACACACCCATCATTCCAAGCTTTAATTACTCTGCCATACTAATTTAAGCGCTCTTTTTGTCAAACGGTCACAGTCAATTAAGATTCCTGTTTCCCGAAGACTAGATCATCACATGAAAGTGACAACACATTATTTAAACATAAATTAAATTCAAGTCTCATCTAAATTTGCCAATCAGATTCTTATTTTGTAAAAAGATATATAATTATCACGGGAATCTTTGCCAAAGTGCATCATGATGAGTCCTGGAAAAACTGGAATTATTGGTGAGAACTCAATCTCCTGCTGTGGCTGCAGGAATTCCCACCTCTGGCATTCCTATTGGCTTTCACGCATTTGGACATACACACCCACCCTCATGCAACAACCCACTTGAGTGTGTTCTCAGTCCATCCCAACTGTTTGATCATGCGGTAGGATGACAGTAATCACTATGTTCAGTCAGCATTGCTTTGTCTCAGCTGACACATCTCTGGTATTTAGCTGGAAGGGAATGGGATTGCCAAACTGACACTTGGAAGAATAATGCTCCAATTCAGACTGAATACAACTTTAGCAATGAGGGAACACTAGAGGGAATTCTTCTCTCCAAAAGTATCTTTCCTTTTGTAGCTCAGTAAACCTGAACACACCTGCTCTCAACAGATTGGAATGGGCATTAAAACATTCGTCCTAACTAAAAGAATGTTGTGGAAACAGAATTCCTGATGGGATGCCACGAACAACAATTAAAACATTTAAGTAGGAACTGTGTGCAGCCATGGGGAAAGTGTCAAACATTACTATGTGGTTGCTTTAGAGGAGACATGGAAAAGATGCAACTTTTAAAAGCCACGAAAATACTTTTAAAATTAGGAGTTTATGAGTGAAAAAAAATTGGATTGCTTTCATAATTTATGTCAGCAATAAATATGGTTTTATGTAACGGGCCGTTGTATTCACTGAGCTGTAACTAAAAAACATGTCAAATCTCATCTAGAAATAAATCCTCTGAATGACAGTTCTCACATTTAGGACTTAATTTCACAATTTGAGATCTAATTTGTGAATTTAAGGTTTTCAATGTCAGGGATCACATTTTAGTTAAATAATAACCAAGAACATATCCATCAACCAAGCGTGCAGCAAAACATGCAGGGGTCTGATAAAGATATATAATTTGAGCCAAACTGGAGACTGAACAGGAAGTAAATGATTTATTCCTCATCTTATCAGGACACAGATATGACCCCCACTGCATGGCTTTCTTACGTACACCCCACTTCTCCAGCTTTCTCTGTTTCTCTATTTCCCACACCGTCCTGTCTCTGCTGTTCACCTCAACCGTGGAGGTAGGATGCTGGAGGGAAAGCCCCCCTGGAATCCCCACTTTCTGTGTGGCCTCTGAGGTCTTGTCCTTCCTGTGGCTAAATTTACGAAACATTTTTATTCTATAGAAGAAAAAAGAGCTTGATAAAAGTTTGTGTCAGTGACAAATTAAAGATGTTCCAAATTTTTATCAGCGCAACCTTTTTTTTCATAATTAGACCACTTTGCTTTTATTGAATTGCTACAATGCACAATGACAGTGTGAGACCAGGAACAGCCAGGCTAGACCACAAAATAGCCCCTATTGGCCTTCGTTAATAATTCGGGGCTAACTGATGGAGACAAGCCAAAGTGGGGGAAGGAGACTGGATCTCCTGTTGGAAGCCTTGTGGCTTATGGAGTGTGTGTGTGTGTGTGCTTGCTTCCCTCAGAAAAGGAAATGTTTCTTCTCTGGAGACTGCAGTACTATTAACATGAAGACGGAAACTGAGCCGCTTTGTCTTCCCAACGTCCCACTGGTGCGGAAATTGCACATATAAAGTCTGTAAATCGGAGAGATAAAAGCGTAGAATAAGACGGAGAAATGAACGTAGTGGTTTCCGGATGGTGACGTTGGACTACGTTAACCACATAGCTTAAAGGAACAAAAAGCGAAAATTGTTCATTTCTAGATTGAAAGAATTAAAAATGTGCAATGTGAAGCTCTAGATGTGTAATTCCA
>JBBDHI010000008.1:6925616-6939062 GCA_037177115.1 Craterocephalus stercusmuscarum
TATGTAAATCCGCATTGCCATGCAAAACTTCCAAAATTCAACTGGTTTTGCCTTGTTATCAAAATTAAGTTACACTGTCACCAATTACTTGATAAGGTGTAAATGCTTTCTACAGCTGTGTTTTGTTATTTTATACTTCATGGCTTTGAGCTTCATTTCTTCTGTGTGGTTATGTGATTGCTAATCTATGCTAAGTTAAAGGTCACCTCACACAAATGATGTTAAATATAGAAAATCTCTTTTACTTCTCTATTTCACACACACTCATTCTTTATCTTTCTACTCATCTACCGGTGTACCTTCTCATATGTCATTCCCCTTCTCAGCTCTCTGTATCAGTTTGATCATAACATTTCAGTCACATCTATCTTCTGTAAGAGGATCCACACAAAGACACCTACACACACACGCATCTTTTGTTACTTGGCCAATATGATGAAGCTAATCTTGAAGAAGGACAAGCATTAAAGAGGCCCCCCTGTGTGTGTGTGTGTGTGTGTGTGTGCGTGTGTGTGTGTGTGTGTCTGAATGGGTCCATGTGGATGTGATTCACATTGTGGAAGAACAAGTGTAAGATGAAAGCCAGGACTCTGTCTTTGCTGGAGGTCACAGGAGGTGACAGACAGACACACGGAGGAAATGTGCTGCCAGTTCACAAATGTGGTTGTTCTGAAAACGACTCCTAGGGAGAATAAAATCTCCAAAACGATGTGTCTGCTTTGCTGGACATAAATTCGTTTTCAGAGCGTCATTCAGCTGTCGGGTGTTTTGGACGGTATGTTCAAAATCTTTTCAGCACAAACCTCAGTTCCTTCCTGCAGGCACACTGTGGTAAGTTTCACGCTGCTAAACCAGTTCACCTAGGTTTCCACTGGCACTAATCCATGGCCTGAATAGTGTTTCTTTTAAGAATGCATAGCCATGCTTATGTTTTATTTGCAGAACATCATCTCTTTATCCAACCACATAGCTAAATTACATTATTTTCCCTCCTGCTTTCTGTAATACATGTAGCTACACAGCAAATTCTAACAAACATGCTGAATCTGTACGGTGAGCTGGGAACCATCAACCTGCTGTGTTCAAACCATATGATATCGATATTCATTTCTGAATGTTTAAACCCAACCAACTGTCTACTCAGCAGTTTCCCTTTCTTTTAAATTATTTCCCAAATAAAAATAGATATTGTGTGTCTTTATTACATAAATTAGTTTCTTATATTTCTGTCATTGATCCCTCTGGTGCTGTCTGAAAATCCATATAACTTTTTATCAAGTAAGTGGAAAATTATTTGAGATTTCCCAATATTACATTACATTAAACTTTCATTTAACTGATCATCATCAGTCTTACAATTGAGTTTTTACCAGTGGTGCCAACACTGGAGGAAAGGAGGGTAAGGTGTCTTGCCCAAGGACACGACGAGTGACAAAGGTGGGAGCGGGATTCGAACCATCTTCAATTTTATTACAGTAAAAGTTCTTATTGGTTCGGTTCAGGAGTCAGAGTTCGATATGAGACGATGTCACATTTTGATTTAACATAATTAGTCATTCATATCAGAACACAAAAATCCTTTTAATATCACTTTTGTTTCTTTGAATGCAAAACATTTGCATGTTGGAACATGGTCATGGTCATTTTTGGATTCCAGGAAATGCTGTTTTCAAGATCAAGATTAAGATTAACTTTATTGTCTCTCGAGAAATTTGTATTGGGTCATTCACCCGTGCTGCAGCCACAACACAAAAGCTTTACAGCTCTTATGAAAATTTATGCTGTAGAACAATGCAGCTTCTAAGTGTGAAGTCAAAGTGTATTTCCAACAGCCATTTTTTTGCCTTTTGGTAAAAATCCAAGCCCATTCATTAATTTCAATAAAAGCAATGTTACCTTTGGTAGCACTGATGTACAGGGCTTTGGAACTGATACAGAGAATCATCAACAAACTGAACTTGTATGAATGTTTTCTGTCTTCTGAGGAAACACTTCTGTCTACAGTAGTTTGGTTGACAAATTATGAAACGATTGCTAAATAATTGCCTGTCACACACACTGATAACACACTGCCTGTTATCGTCTCACTGTCACCTTAAACAACTACTTGCAATTATGTCTGCTGGCTGCAAATTTGAAGGTGTGAACATAGACCGAGGTTTCAATAATTTCTTCTTCATTTATCATCGTCTGAGGCCGTTTAGTCACTTTTATATTGGGCCATTGTGGTGAGATGACTTTGTTTGGTAGTTGGCTTCTGCGCTGACATCCACCTCTCCTCCATTTCATCCATTTGTCCCTGTGTTTTGATTTGCCTAAGTGAGTAAAAATAGGAAAAATGCATTAATTTGTATGCCTTACATAAAAGTATGTAAAGTCAGCTGATATGAGCAATAATCATACAGGAGCTCTTGGTCCTTATTAAATTAACCCTAGTAACGGTTTGTTTGCAATAGCATGAACTCTAATTTGCTCTGTGGTGCAATCCAAAGAAA
Organism: Craterocephalus stercusmuscarum; assembly: GCA_037177115.1. Taxonomy (NCBI): domain Eukaryota; kingdom Metazoa; phylum Chordata; class Actinopteri; order Atheriniformes; family Atherinidae; genus Craterocephalus; species Craterocephalus stercusmuscarum. Next base: position 6,928,112 of record JBBDHI010000008.1, read on the forward strand.
CAAACTCTTAAAAAGGTTTTGCATACCAAGGATCTCGCTTTGCCTAAAAATGAAATCTTGTGTAGTTTGCCTGCAAAAAGCAAACAAACCATCCACTCACCAGGAAGAGGTATACAGTGTGTTGTAACCCTATATTCTGGAAAGCCTGCCGCCTCTCATGTTGCTCATACTACACAGATTCTTAGGTTTGAACACCAAAGAACAGAAACCCCAAGGCTGCATAAAACTTGGTATTTCTTCATTTACATGTGGGGACTGAACTGAAGGGGAATGATTTCCCTCGTTAGTCCTGGCAAACAGATGTGCCAGATGTTCTTTTTCCCTCTGCTTTTTATCTTAATGGTCAGAGGGTGTTTCAGAGAATATTGCCCCTGTCGATCAGTTGTTGTGACCGTGACGTTGTTCAGGTGGTTTGGTTCAGTGTGGAAGCAAACCAAACCAGTGGAAGGTGCGAAGGCAGCTTGTGTTGTAGCTGATTCCACAAACAAGGCTTGTTATGTGAAGTCTGTATCAGCAGCATCATCTAAATAAGTACTGGTTGGTCTTCTGCTATTTTCTTATCTTATGGATTTTATTCATTAGGAAATTGAGGCAAGGGAACCCATTAAAAGTAGTATTATTGATTATTAATAGTTTTCTTTCCCCCTCCGGCTGTCAAAAAATGACAAAAACATATGATAAAGACTTACTCTTGAAACTTGGAAACATGCTCCCTTGTGATGAACACTTTTCTGTAGAGTCCACTCTTCCACCTTCCCCTGCTGTATTTCATGCATTACAACCGCTCACATGGAGCTTTTCCCCCATTGCAAGTTTTACATCTTAGGACAAAGTCTGCTCTTCAGTACCTCTGACACAATAAAGCTAACAGCTGTCAGGACGTCAGGAATTTGAGCCTCAGCACTCACATTAGTAAAATCCTCATTCTAAGGTCGGGAACGTGTTGAGACAGACAGAATTTCTAACTTTAAACCTGACATTTCCTGATTAAAATCATTTCAAGCATCCGTGTCAGTGCAGATCATTACCTGGTCATTCATTCATCTAAACACACTTCCAGATGTTCATTGTGCCTTGTCAGCTCTGCTCAATCTTGACATGTGAGTTCCCTGCAAGCAACTGCCTTGAAATCAGCACCAGTAGGTATATTGAAGGGCCTGAGCTGCATATTTGTAAAAGACTTTAAACAGACTGAAAATCAGCGGTTGGTTGATTCTGAACATGAGGAAGAGAAAGCATTCAATAGTGAGGAAGTCATTTAAAGGGAAGGTATCCCTTTTTTTCCAGCTTTAATATTTAAACCATCTTACAACCACAGAAACATGAAAACCCAATCCAAAACTTTTTATCTAGGACAACAAAAGCTATTGTTTCACACAATGCACAAGTCTTCCACGTAGAGAGACTATCCCTGTGAAAGTACTGGACGGTAGTATCAAATACGCAGTTAACATTGCACGTCAAACCCTCAGTCATTGGATCCAATGGATAAATCACTAAATCATGCCACAATAGCTGCGGACTCGACTCATTCACACAAGCCACATGAAAAGGGAGAGAGAGAAAGAGGGAAGTCTGACGTCCATGGCTCAGGCTAGCCAGACAAAAGACTCTGGAACAGCACTGCCTCGGGACAAAATCATATGACACTGGCGCACAGGAAATCACCCAAATTGTCCATTGTCTGGGACAACATCAAAATCCCTCTGCCTCTGCACAGGCACTAAAGACTGACGAAGGAGAGGACTGAGGGTAGATGGATGTGAGAGGGGGAGAAAGTTAGGAAGTGAGAGGTGATAGATGATGAAAGACAGTTTTGGTGTCTACCTGCCATTTTTAAAGGGGTGACAGAGAACATTATTCCACCTGGTTCACCTGCTATGTGCAGTTTGTCTTTATCCATTTTCATACACAATCTGCCACCATCAACGTGCAAGTATAAATCTATTTCAATGGGATTTGTCGGAAATGAGCAAAAAATTAAGAAGATTTCATTAAACTTAAAAAAATGTTTACATCATTGTTTGTTGATGTGGAATTGCAGACATGTAAACATGATGTTTTCCTGGGTATATTTATAGGGGTGATGGTCTGAAGTCTGACAAAAACAATATGGAAAACGCACAATGGAAAACCTTTTCAATTGTGGAATTTGATAACTTTTAAGATGTTTTGGCTCATCTCATCCGATCCATGATCAAAAGTTTCTGACCTTAATTTCATAGATATAAAAAAAAAACACATTCCTTGGGCCATCATTACTGTGCAGGATACTGACGCTGACAAATCTGAATTCACAGCTTTGTATTCCAACCCAAAGCATCACGTGATAGCTTGGTTTTGCTTATGGGACCATGTCACACACCAGCAACACACTGGTTGTTCTGAAGACATGCCATGGCTGATTCATCAGTTGCCCAAGACATTAATGGAGGAAGTGCAAATAAGAAAGAGAAAAAGTCAAATAGCACGAGACCAGACAAAAACCAACTTTGGAATGACTTTTACTTGCTGGAGCGAGCACAGAGCAGGCTGAATCAGCCGACGTTAAAGGAAATTGTAGTAAGAAATCTGCCAAAGCTCTAAGGCAGGCAAAAACAAACCCTGCCCCTTACAGTATATGATTGTTTTAGAGACCATCTATGATCCATTATCCATGCCATAATTAATTAGTCTTTGTCCTTCCAGTAACTATCTAACTTCAAATCGTCCCTGGAGGACAGACTTTCCTCCACTTGGTCAGTCTTTTAAGAGACAAATTAGATGAAAAATGTAACTTATTTTGGAAAAGAAAACAGCTAAAGCATGGCAGCATCGTCTCTAACAACTCTGTGACAACAGAGTCACAGAGTTGTTAGAGACGATGGTTTATCAGTCACTGTCAATCCTTAGAGGACTGACAAATAATCCTCCAGGACCATGTTGATAAAGATTTGAGGATCACTGGGATTGATAGGCGTACCACTGCCCGACTATAACAGCTGGATTCCCCTTACTAGTGTTCACAAAGAGGCCAAGAGCTCAGTTTACAATAAATTATTTAAGAATGCTAGGCACAATCAAAATATGAATGAAATATTTAAAGGAGCTATACTTGATATTATGTCCAGCTATTTTAGTTAGCGATAGTGGCTAGTTTTTAGCTCTTTCTCGGCCAATGGGGTTAACTTCCGTAACTTCCGGATCCCTAGGGAAACACTCTTACTGGCTGATTGGAATCCGGACATTTTGAAAGTTAACCCCATTGGCAGAGACAGAGTGTCACACCATAGCTAAAAATTAGCCGCTTTCGCTAACTAAAATATACATAATATCGGGTATAGCTCCTTTAAGATCTAAGTTATGTTTATATCTTTACATCCAACGCTTTTATCTTGGTTCCGTTAATGCAAATCATCTTTTAATAATTAGCTACGGAAAATTTTTTCCATTGTGGTCCTACAAGGAAAACCAAATGAGTTTTACACACAACCATAATCATTATGAAACACATTAATTTGGATGCAACATGATCAAATGTGTATCGTTATTTCATGTTACATCTCCTTTCCTCTTCCATTTATCTCATATGGAATTACCTCAGAGGACATGATTGAAATGTATAAATCATACCTATTTTAGATAAATGTTAGGTCAAAACAGATCAATGCAACTCTTGGTATGTTTGCCATGCAGTACGCATCCCAAAGCTGTAGGGGGAGCTCCATAGCGAAAATAAGTGACAGACGAAGAATGTTGTAAAGCAGAGGCAGATTACGGTTGTTTTGAACAGGCGACGGCGAGTCACCATGGCTTCAAAGGCATGTAGTAAAAGTAATTATCAAAGCAAAAAACAAATCGCGGATGAAACATGCATATCTGTCCAAACAGATTTATGATCGGCCATATAGCGGTAGTCTCGTGTACCGTGAGACTTCCAAACCAAAACAAACGCGAGCGTCGACGGGCAAACCTGCAAGCGCCGTTTCGGGTATTGGGAGACGCGATAGAGGAGGGAATGTCAGCTTTTTCATCAGGTCAGTGAAGCAAAGTAATTAATTCCAAGCAGCTTTATGGCGATGATGATGCTGCATAGAGCCTCTTTAAAATAAAAATACAGCATTAAAGCAGAATTAAAACAAATATTTAATTGAATAAGAATTTCTGAGGACAGTGTAAACTTACAAATGAAGGCAAGTTCAGCAAACACAACATCTGTAACTTTCAAACTTGCCCTCCAGCTTCACATCTCCCCCACCTCTGTTAAAGGATGTATTTGAACAGGTGAGTACAGTGAAAGAGTGATGTGCAGGCACCCGGCCAGCCTGTCAGGTACAGCCTGAGGCCACACTGGCTCTCTTCTATTCAACTACACAACTCATATAAAAGGTTTTCCTCTAGCCTTCTCATTCATTGCCCCTTTCCCCCTCCCCCAATCTTCTTTCTGGAAAGCATGCCTTCCTACCTCTGTGCACACATATCCACACTTTGTTCTGGTCCTTTCTTTGCATTTCTTTTTGAGGTAGTCCCTTAAACTGGACTAGACCCCGAAAATGTGTGTGACTGAAAAGTGTGAGGTGGTGAAATGTGTTTCCACTTCTTTGAGTACCTCATCCCCCCAAAGAACGATCATATGAAATGATGGCAACCGTAAGATGTTTTAGGCTCAAATGCGTACAGTTAACAACAGTTTTTTTAAAACTTATTTTTCAGTACTAGAAATGGCACATAAATAAAAACCTAAGCACTCGTTGGAACAACACCAGAATGTAAAAATGATGCACTGAGATAAAAAAGAGATATGACGCTTGGTTGCTCTGCACACTTTATTGATGAGCCTTTGCACAAACCTGTCAGTTTCCCTCATTTTATTCTGCTACACAGAGTGAAAAGAGCATTAGCCTGCACTGACACGCACCTTATCGCTCTAACAAGTTGTGTGGGTTAGTGTGACGGAGAAAGAATACAGACAAAAAATCTAAATAACATGACATTCAAGCTGCCTCTTAAGGAGAATAATACTTACAGTTCATTAAATCAGGATATCCTGTTCTAACAATTCGGTGTCAGTAGGAACCAATGTACCGTGGGTCCAGAACATACATGGTGGCTGCCATATTCATGCCATTATTTTTTCTACAGTGTCTCTGAATGGACAGTCGTGCAGGAAGTCAGAACGCTGCAGTAAACTGCAATATCGGCTTTATTTACAGTAATATGTGCTAAAGCAGGGGGCTGAGGAAAATGTGGACCCCCTGCTGCCCCCAAGGTGAAACCATGCTTGTTCTGGTGCTTTCTTAATGAGTTTCTCACTAACAACACATTGGTGAAATGAAGGAGTTTTGTGGCAGACAATGCCTTATTTAGAAGCTGCGCAAGCTTGCCCCTTCACTCCCATTATATTGGATGTCCGCTGATTGCAAGTGGATCTAAATATCTCAAGCTACACCAACAGTGTCTGGGTGAGTAAATGATCGTACATCATGATACAACATAAGTACAGGTTGATAAATACCGACCTTCCCCTTTAAAGTGTCACAGTCCATCAATTATGAAAATTCCTGAACACAATATATGGGCTGTGTGTCAGTGCGCACACACTCCTATAAGTAGGGAAAGAGCAAGAGAAGAGCTGTCCATGTGAGTATTAAGCCTCCACTAACCAAGCATTGTTTCACTGTTTGCCTGGGTATGAACTCTGGGTTTACCCAATTGCTTGTAAAAATCTTGACAACAATAACAGCCACACTGGACGCTTCCCCTTTGACAAACTGACATCTTAGATATGGGATTAGGACATGGATTAGCTTCAGTCAGTTACAAGTGTTACAATGTGATTACTGAAGGATCATCAACAGAGGAGTTGGAGGGACGGGGGGAGGGGCTCATTGGCAGTGTGAGACTAAATGAGGGGCTTGTTCACCAGCAGTAACTGAACTCCAACAGATATCCTGAACAAAATTTACAACATCCTTGTTATTTCAGGAGGATGGATATCAGGTCCCACAACTAACTGAACTAAAATGTCAGAATGCAAGTCAGATTATAAAAACTTTGATAGTCCTTGGTGAAAGTAATAAATGCAATAAGAAATGTTCTCTTGGTCCATATGAAGTGTATAAGTGAAGAGAGGAGTGCTAAACCATAGCTTTAGTAACTTTGCAATATCAGAGGTTTGACTTTCACTCTTTTGATTAGCCATCTCTCATTCACCCTTCTTAATGATTTAATGTTGCAGAAGTTCTAAATGACATTATTTCTCACATTTTCCTTTGCAGAATCTTTGGTCGTCTCACTAACCCTTTGTCATCCTGGTCTATTTAGTGGTTTTTAGTGATGATCATGAATCTCAGTAAATAAATGATGAAATTAACCTGCCTGAACCGTCTCTACCAAGTGGTTTGGGTATGTAATGTCAAAATAAAGTGTTTGTTATGCTGTTGCTGTTTCACATTTTTACCATTTTACTGTCATTACTTTATAATGAACTTTTATCTCAACTCTTTGCTAAAAAACATTTATTTGTATTTTTCTGGTTCAAAAGAAAAGAGAAAATGCAAAAAAATATTTCTCACTTGCTTTTTTCTTAGTGGGAAAGTTAAAGGGTTAAGATTTGTTTTGCATGTGAATGGAAACTTTACGGTTACTTTGATCAGATTTAGAGAAGGTGAATTATCTGTCATTAAGTGTTAATTTCTTTTTAAATAGCCTCTAGAATGGACACAGGTGCAGCTATTTATAGGGTTTCCATGTTCAGAGATGAATGAAAATATGGAATATAAAGTAAAACATTTCTTCATAAGCTTGACCGTTCATGTTTGTGACCACTCATTCTCCAGTAATCATTGATGAGTCTTCATGAAAAATTCCCCAGACTTCTTGCGAAACTCTCTAAAGCTCATCTTTGGATTTCGCTGTCTTTGTTGCGATGATCCCACACAGCTTCAGTTATGTTGAGACCAGGGTTTGTCAATGATTCTTCACTCCATACAACCTGTTGCCACCATTTTCAGCCCAGCTTGTGTATCATTTCGCACCTCTTAACTTTTTACCACATCTTGACTTTGTGTTCTTTATAAATAGCTTCTGGACAACTGTCCTTCCTGTGAGAACAATTCAGTTCAACAGATGATTCATCTGAAGGTGATCTACTCACCGGGTCCTGTGTCAAAACTTTGCTGACAGCATTTTGATGGTTAGTAATTAATTAAGTTTTACTGTTATTCTTTTTGAAATTTCACATTTTAAATGGAATCAGAATTGTTTTTTAGACTGACATCTAAAAAGGAGGAATTGCATAGCAGAATAAGAAGCATCCACACAGCTTTCAGAAGATAGCTTTCTCTTCAAGTTCAGTGTGTTGTCTGTCTTTTTACTTCAACAAATTGGATAATTTGAAATTTAATCTATATCTTTATTTTAAAGAAATCAGTTGATCATTATGAAAATGCTGCATTGCTTTTTCAATGACCCACCTGGTCCTCTGTAGAGATATGCCAAGTTATTTGTGAACAGAACAAAGCTGCTTAAGGTATTTTTTGTTATTTTTAAGTTGTCTGTTATCTGTACCTCTAAACCGGTTCCTTTAATTTGGTGCCTTTTTATGCTTCATAGGTTAATGTTGAGTGGCTGAGCAAATATAAACAGGTGAAAATGGTCAGGGACGAACTGAAAAGAAGCCAATATTAAACGGACAACTCAGAAAGGCCCTCAGAAAGCAGAGAACTATAGCTCATGAAAACCCTGACTCTAAGCAGATGAGACTGTCAAACGGCTGAGACATAATCTCGACTACATCCCAGTTCTAATAAAGAGCAATTTCTCAGCGACAGATGTAACCTGCCCTTGCTGTAAGCTCAGGTGTGTGTGTGTGTTGTCTATCACCTTTTGTTGATCTTTACTTGAGCTCTCTGTTGATTACAGAAAGCACCATGCAAACAAAACCTATCATTACCTTACAGTGAGGCTTTGGGCAGATTAGTTGCGCCTGCAAACAACCCTGATGTTACCTAATGTGTTAGGCTGAAATCTTTTTAGTCATCAATAACCACAGTTTATACTGAAATGTTTGAGAGAAACTATGAAGAAGCTGAGTTACACAAGCAACGGTGAACTGTGACTAACAGATTACTAAGGAATGTATGAGTTTTGCCAGTTTTTCAGCTGTTGACAGACATGGAAAGACAGATTATGGTTGCATCACAGCATTATAAAGGCCCATCCAGTGGTTCATTACGTTGCTTAAAGCGTGGAATCATATTGACCAACAGGATGTGATGTGTGTCTTTTCTGTCACCCCACCTTATATGTCAACAGTTTGTCTTCTCCTCACAACAGGCAGGTGGGATTAACCAACTCAGGATCAAGCATGAGCGTAGGTCATGCCTTGCTTGTTTCTTTTCACACAGGAGCAGGATGTGACTCTTGCTTTGCATAAAACATGTTTGCTTTGAGTGATGCAGCAGCAGCTGGTGTTTTACACCTGTAGCCAAGTTGTTAAATTAATGTTAGGCCAAGGTATTACCTCCTTTCCGCTGGTTTAACAGTAAAAAAATAGATTCTACAGATGTTTTTGTTAAAGAGATTTTTGTTAAAACAGGCACAGAAGTTATCCACTTTGTACGGGCGTAGATGAGCAGGTAGAATATCATAGGGTCCTCTCTGGGAGTTGATTTACGGAGGAAGCGATCCTTCCAACACATGCAAACACACACACACTCCTGTTATTCCATTATCTCATGTTGTCATCTCACCCTTTCATGGTATGGGGATCTTCTGGCAAGACCCCAAACCCCCTTCTGATGGCCTGAAACACACACACATACACAGAGAACCAGTGTTTTGCCCTGGGGGAGGCTGAGCAAGATGAAAGGAGCAGTGGTGAGGGGTTAGTAAAGGAGTAGATGAAACAGAAAAGATGACCTCGCTCCTCATCTTTTCTTTCACTCGGCTCAGTTTGGTTTTTCATTTGAAGTGCGGGCATCTCCAGACAGCATCAGAGCTAGAAATCCTGTCGATATTTGCCATGCATGAGACCATTTCACCTAAATTTCATATGCTAGCAATTATAATACAACTAAGGAATAAGCTAAAGTTATAAAATCTATAGAAAACAATTAAAGAATGCCTTCACTTTTTCCATAAACACTGTTTTTTCTGCTCAGAAACAGTGAAGTTTTCTAAACTTTTGCAGCAAAGTTGAAATTGTCCTTAAAAAAGAAGACAGATTTTTGGTGGTGTACATGTCTCACCAGCTGTAGAGCTGATAGATCTGACAGGACAAATTGCTGTTGAACACTCCCACCTGGTGGAACTTTACAGTCACTGCAGTAATCTCACATTATATCACACATAACATCATCCCTAAATGGTAAAGGCTCAAAATAAAAGGAACCCTAACATATGTGAGAGACCACATAAACGTTCAAAACATGATTTATTAAACAAAACCAAAGAAACAAAAAGAGAAGGGAGCCCTGGCTGAAATAAACAAAAGTAGGGAGCAAATCCCAGACCAGCCACACAGTGGGCGGTAGGATCCGGCCTGCTCCCTACACCAAAACCAAAATCAGCAAAACAATCAAAAACCAACAAAAGCCCGAAAACTGGACTACCAGAGGCCTCCAACTCAAACAGAATAGAACTGCTGTGGCTGGAGGTGGCCCCTGCTGGATTCTGCCCACTTACCAGCATTTACACTCTTACTGAGGGTGCCTCCAGCCAATCACTCTGAAAAAACAGAAGGAATTAATCACGGGACCGGAAAGATCTGACAGAGGGCACGATAACATACACCAAGGGCCCGAGTCCTGCAGGTTTTAGACATTTCTCTAATGCAGCACACCTGATTCAAATTAAATGAATTAATGAACTTGGTTTAAAGCTCTGAAAATGAATTTGATTTGAATGAGATGAGCTGAGCAGGAAAACCTTTAAAACATGCAGGACTCGGGGCTTTGAGCCCTGGTGTTAGAGATCCCTGAGGTTGGGACAGTGAGAGCAGACCGCATCGCACAATGATGAACTTAGTAAACAAAATAATGAGATATCACACCTTTGAGTTAATATAACAGGTCGTTCTGTAACACACTTGCAGGAGGTCATCAGTAAAAGTAATAGTTCACATTGATAAAACCAATGCAAGTAGAATTAAGATACAAAAGATTTATGGCAGAAGAGCTCATTTTGCTAAATTTCATACGTATCATACCTGAATAATATTTCGGGAGCAGAGTTTTATAATATTCATGTTGTAACTGCAAAGTATTCAATTCAATTTTATTTGTATAGCGCCAATTCATAACAACATCATCTCAAGGCGCTTCACTGACAGTCAGTTTAAGCAATCTGATTGTCACACATTCATACATACATATATACTAGCCAATTTATAACAAATAGCCGATGGAAGGAAACTAACAGACTTTTTCTGAGGTGCTTCAGGCAACAGTGGGGAGAAAAACTCCCTTTTAACAGGAAGGCAAAACCTCCAGCAGAACCCGGCTCAGGGAGGATGGCCATCTGCTTCGACCGGTTGGGGGAGGAAACGCCAGAAAGGGTGAACGTAGACGGAGAAAGTGAGAGCCCAAAATGAGGATAGAAAGAGAGTGTAGAAATAGTGTGTAGAAAGAAAGTGGAGAAAGAGAGGAGAGAAAAGCTGTGCAGAGAGCGAGTGGAAAAAGAGAGGACTGAAAGAGAGGGTTGGTGAAGAGGAGAGAAAAACCATGTAGAAAGAGAGTGAAGAACTGGGTGAGAGACCAAGAGTGTAAAAAGAGCAGTGAAAGAGTGTAGGAGGAGATATATGTATATCTCCTTCTACATTGTAGAATGATGGCCGTATTGTCATATGTTTATGCATGATAGATGAGGATGAAAAGCATCATGGGACATCCCTGAGCAGCCTAAGCCTATGACAGCATCACTAAGGGATGGCTAGCCACCCCTAACTATAGGATTTATCAAAAAGGAAGGT
>JBBDHI010000008.1:6975306-6991088 GCA_037177115.1 Craterocephalus stercusmuscarum
TGTGAAATACGTATCAGAAAATAATAAAAACTCAGTAATTAATCTCTTGGATAATCTTCTCTTAGATTAATAAAATCAGGAAATGCTCTGATACGCTTAAGCAAACTTCTCAGGAATAAACAAAGATCAGGTATCATTTCATTTCATTATGCAGTATGATCTATTAGATATGTGTTTGAGAGAGAGTATACACACATGTATAATTTCAATATCTATCTCTCTCCATATATATATATATATATATGTATATGAAACATTACTGTAACTTTATATAAATGATTTACTACAAACTCCTGGATTTATTCAGTGTTATTTGCACTATGAACTGTTATATCCAGACAGTAATAACATGATGAAATCATTTTATTCCAATGAGCTCATTTACTCATGTGGTGTGCAACATTTGCTAAATTACACGGAAGCTAAAACAACATATTTACATACCATTCAATCTTGTTTGCCTGTTTGCCCGAACTCGTAAAAATGTCTGCAAGCAGAAGGGAAAAAAGAGACAGGAAAAAATTAATAGATTATAGGGAGACATTATGTTGTGTTTGCAGGTGCAAATCTAGCTGCTGTTTATGGGATTGCTTTGGATGCTGCGGGACTCAGCACAGTCAACAATTGCACCTACTTCTCTCTTGTTTTCCACCTCCTCCATGACTGTTAGCTCTCTGTCACGGTTCCCATCGCAACTGTTAAAACTACCTGCTGCACGGAGCTCGAGTGTGTTTCCAGATACTAAACATCACCACAAAGTGAACGTTGTGTCTACAAATAAATACGGATGGAAAAGGATTGAAAGTGGCGCCCGTAACGGCAAACTCCATTCATATCAGACGCCATGTTGGCTTGTTTTCATCATGTGACCGTGGTGGAAACGGAAGTAGGTGGACGTCACTTGTTGTTTGGCCCCTCGGCCGCTAGGGGGAGGCAGCGGGTTTCTGCAGAAGCACCCAGAGTCACATTACAGGTTTCACAAGCATTAGACGGGCATCTATTGTTAAACTATTATAGAAACTAGCCTACCGGTTATTAAAGCTGCTATTTTGAGAAATGATTAAAACGATGGGATTAAAGAAAGTTTCTAAGATGGATAACTCAGTGCTTGCATTTTAGTCTCTTCTGTATGTGCTGCAGACAGGCTACTGCCTCAAAGCCCTGCATTCAAAATCCAAATTTAGTGCTTTGTAGCTTATTGTATGGAATAAGTTAATTTTAAATCATTTTATCTCATAGATAGTCCATATTAGGTGTCCCTGGGACAAAACTAGAATTGATAGCGTGTCAGTTATTCAAAGGATTTATTCTTTCCTTTGACCACCATCAGGATTGTTCATGAACCATCTTGGGTTACAAACATGAAGGACCTCAGCCACAGCCCTTTTAGACCCTCAATTAAAGTCAGATTTATGCTTATCATGTGATTTTAAGTGCATGGTTACTTCCTTTGGAGTGGAGTGAAAGTAAGAAATACATAGTTTTAAATTAAATAAAGTAAAAGTATTGTAAGACTGTACTTGTGTAAATGTACTTTGTTATTTATGTTCAACAACTGCCAACCGATGGATAAATGATTAATTTTTCATTTTTCTAAGCATTTCTGGAACATTTGCGGTCTTGGTTGGTTCATGATACCTGGGGGAAATTACCCGCATCATTAAAAATAATGGTTTGAGTTATAAAAGTACAGTATCAGAAATTAATTGGGGTCAGATTCATCTGTCCTTTCCACCTCTTTCTCTTGCTGAATATACACCTCAGGTCCACCGGGATTCAAACCCAGAGGCCTGCACATCTTTACTATATGCTGACTAAAGCATCAGCACTCACAGTTATGGATATCCTGTCTTTGACACCACAACACTCCTCTCAGGGAGAGCTGTCAAGCAGTCAGGCCCTCGCTCGATCCAAGTTGCCCCTTTCTGCCCCCCTCTCTGCTACATGCGGACACTTGAGTTATAGGCCTGTACTGGCTGCACATCACTGCCACAACCTTATCATTTTGATACACTCAATGAGCGGCTGCTGATAGGTCAGGTTTTCAGAGGAGTCGAAAAGGTAGAGTGCACTCAGACCGACAGGCAGAGATGAGGTGGCAAAGTCTGCCATTATGCTTTATTTTCAGGGTGCTAAAAAGAGTCACCATTGACTTAATCATTTGTATAATATAAGGTGATTTCAGCAGTTTCACTTAATGAGAAAATCTCCTTTATTGCTTGAAGGTCTTTATGAGCTGTGTCATCCTGAACGTATGGATGTAACGTCTGCATGGACTTAATAGTTCTTATTTTATGGTGTTAGGGGGGAAACCCACTTAACCCTGAGATACATCATGGCCGGAGGAATTATCCGAACAAACTTTGATGAATAGAAGAGATAAAAGCAGTCAGGGTGACATGTGAGATTTAAGGAGATTGGCCTGTTAGTCAACTTAACTGCTGAGAAGGCATAAAAACCCAAATCTACCATACCCTTCTGCTGCACTGTTTTATGTCATAATCACAGAAATCCATTATTTGATCCAAAGCGTCATGGATGTCTCATGATTGCCTACATTGTAAATTCATCCAAAATATCAGTGCTGAGAACGCTCTGTGCATTTTTAGCTCCAGCTTATTCTGACACTTTAACTGATGACAGAATAGCCTTTGAGTTGTCACCACTGAGTTTGTCTGATTCAGTGGTTTCTCATTGCTGTCACTCTGTGGCTTGCTGATGAATTCCAATTAAATGGTAGCTTTTCATTGTGGCAATGCTTGGATAGTGCATGATGTTACAGAGCAGGGCACAATATTGCGTCTTGAAATCTTATCTGTTTGAGGAAATATAGCCAGGATAAGAGGCAAAATGTAGCTAAAACTGTGTATTCCAGACAACCTATAACATCGTTAGCATGAGAGTTGTGTAGGATTTAATAAACATACTATGCCTTAACCCATTTATTACAAAGTGGTCAAACTGGTCATCGAACAAATTTAGATATTTTAAACTCATGTGTGACAAAGTGCCTGACTAGAGGCAGAAAAAAGCAAGATTTCAAGCCAGAGTGACTCAAGCAGTGTGTCTGTGTGTGACCTGGTATCTGTCGGAGTGGTGGGCGTCCTCAGACGACAGGGGTGAGACCACGGGAGACTCTCCCTCACGCTTGATGTGCACCGACAACAGCATGGACTGGAGAGACAGAGAGAAATAAAATGTCTTATTCTGTCCAGATGATCTCATCATGCGTACCTTCTTCGACTGGGTCTGCAGTAGGATTATTCACACACTTCTACAAAGCTGTAAGCTCCTTGTACAATCACTGCTTTCCCTTCTTTATTTAATTCATTTCCTAGAGGAGAATATATAAAATCCGTCCAGAGGGCTGTAGATATTCCTAAATTGAACAATTTTATGATGATATGTTTACAATGAAAGCAGTTTGTCTGTAGAAAATGTGAAAGAATCTGTAGAGAAACGATTGAAAACTGATCAACACCAGAGTATAATGGCCCATTTAAAGCAACCTTTATCATTACAAATGTGAAACACTGAAAAACGCCAACGTATAAAGTGTACTCGTAATTTCCAAAAGATTTCTTTCATGAAAAAGAAAAAAAAAAGGAACTTGGCATCTTTACCCTTGGAGAAGTTTAACAATGTTGTTGCCACAGATGCTGAGAGCGACACACTACTGATGATGACTGTAACCTGCCTGACTTTGTCTATAAAACCCCTTCCACTGATTAGAGGTAATGTTTATGAGACGTTAAGGGGAGTTGGGGAAGAATGAAAGATCAGAAGGAGAGGAAGCTTTGGGGAGGAGAGAAGAAAAAAGGAGGAGAAATCCGAGTGGAACCGGCTGACATTAGTGTTGCGCCTGTCCATAAATCTGTCTCGCAACCCTTTGCACACAGTCTCGTATGTTTAAAAGAATATCCTCTTCTAATCCAGTCTGTGACAAAGACGTCCAGGGAATTCCTCCACCGGTGAGGACCAGGGCGGAAAGAGGAAGAGGAGAAAATGCTGAGCTCTGACACCGTTGTTGCTCTCTGTGTACATGTGTGTACTTGTATTTTTATTTGAGCCTGGTTTTTCCCCCTTTTTTTACAAGGCAGCTATGAAATATTTGTATTTACAGTCATCTCCTATTAATCAAGTGGAAAGGGGCAGAGCAGAGGCTTAAGTGCTCGACAGCAGTAATCTAATAATAATATGTGAGAAATGACCAACCTCCAGTGCTGCCACAGTAAATTGGACATTATGCATGGTGCTTTTCTCCAACAGTGTGAGTGTGCGTATATGTGTGGGGTCCTTTTTTTTATTTCTTTTTTTATCCAGGTTTAAAAAGGTCAGGAGTCCTGTACCTGGGGGTGTTGTAGGAATATGCTTAAGTTTTATCATTAGAATATGACATTTAATGGTATTCTACAAAGAGATTATGAATAAAGGTTTTCTGCTAAATCTGGTTTTAAAAAATGCTAATTAAATCAACATGCAAAACTATCAGTGCCACGAAGACTGCATTTAAAGCTGCAGTTAGGTGAGTCACTGTATCTGCATCCCATCCTGAATAATATGAGTATGAGGTCCTGCAGACATCACGTTTCCCTTCTAACCCAACCACCTTATCTTGGAAGTGGTCCCGAAAAAGACATAAATACGTGTTTTGAGGTTAATCCCTGGTTTACCAGGGGTGGGTGGTGCAAAGCAGGCAGGGAAAGACAACAACAGGCCCATGTGCTACAGACTCACCCTCTCCATTCTCAATGGCCTGCTGCTGAATACTAAATAACAGCAGTAAGATGCACAGTCACGGCTGCAGAGGAAGGCCGGCGCTCACCCCTCAACCCTCCTCTACTCGCCTCCTTCAAGTACAAGCCCACCCACAGAGCAGTGAGCGCTGCTATAAGCCCAGGTCAGCATCCAAAGGTGTCAGGGAATGCAAATAAGTCTGCATGTCTTGTGCATTCATGTGCCAGTAAGATGCAGTAGCTCACTTTGGAAGTGGAAACAAGCATGGAAATGGGGTTGAACTGAAGAAACTCATTGGTAAGATTGTTCTTTTAAGAAATACTGTTGTAGATCTTGTCCTTGTTGAAGAGTTAGCCAGAAGCGTAGTCATCCAAAGGAGGAAAAGCTGATGGGATTGAGCTAAAGTTAGGTCAAAAACAAGAATGTATATGTCAGCCCTCCCAATAGGAGCATGGCCATAATGAAATGAATCTATCTCTGCAACCACACGAATACTTGTGCAGTCATAGCAAAGGAACCGCTGTGAGATTTGTTGAGCTGTGTACTGTATATATCAGTATACGATAGGTGTTACTGGCTGAGAACGAATGAGATGGAGCTGAGTGCAAATGAAAATGTTTCAGGCTTGCTTAAAAAAACAAAAAACTAAACCTGGACTTTTCTGGTTCTCTTGACAGAACAAACTCTGAGAAAAGAAGTATTTTTAACGGTCTGAAACTGGCATCTGTGGTGCCGGGTCAGGCTGGCAAAGCTACTTGATAGAATCGTAAATCTTTCCAGCTGTGATCTGACATCATCTGTGGCTTTTTGTCTCCTCTGTCTTCTTGAATCTCTCTTCTCTAATTGGGACAACCACAGTCCAGTGCTGCTTGTTCCTCCTGCCTGTTGGACCATTGGACACCGATACTGCTGTGTGTGTGTGTGTGTGTGTGTGTGTGTGTGTGTGTGTGTGAAAGATATAAAGGAGAGGTCTACAAAGTCGATGACTTAGTGCAGCAGAGAGGAACAGGAGCATCAGAGTGACAGCTCAGACAGGGCCGGTAAGGAGCAGCTGCTCATTTAACTGAAAGTCTGTGTCGAGATGTAAACAGATGAATTATGCACACGGCCCATCATTCCCCTGTAAAGCAATGAAAGCTGAGGGTGATCTCACCTTGGGGGTTCCTGGAGTGGCGGCTCCATCCTTGGGCGAGGGGTTCTTACTGCAGCACAGAGAGAAGACAGAATGGGATTTAGTGAGGGTACATTACATAATTCAGTGCGAAGCTGAATCTGAGCTCACATCTTGTGCTTGTTCAGCAGTTTCCGGGTAAAATAAGCAATATCTGTGATTTTACCGATGGCTCACATGAGACCAATTCACCAGATTCTTGTTAATGCATTCGTTCGTTCATTTTGATCCGTTGCTCTTCTGTTCTCCTTGACCCTCAATCCATCCAGTCCTGCTACTCTGTATGAGAGTAACTGCAGTATTACAGGAGGTGTGAGCATAAAGCAAGGGCTGCTGTCTAAATCTACTGACTAGAACTATCTGCTGATACTTGCTGTTAATCATCATTACACTCATAAAAACCCATAAAACAATGTGTGTGGCGGTAAAGCTATAGTCGTTTCAGTGATTCCTAAAGTCACTTTGGGTCTAAAACACACCCACTGGCCTTTTATTGGGTTCACAAATAGCTAATCAGCCAATCACATGGCAAAACCTCAATGAATTGCTGAAGTGAGACATAGAATCAGATTGGGATGGTCTGAATTTGGTGTAAACAACATGACAGCAGGATCCATCCCGGCCCACTTTGAACCCCTGAGGGCTGACATGCAGAGCACTGCTGCTGACCATGTCCAACCAGAATGCAGCATCTGTGCGATGCCATCGTGTCAATATGGAGGGAAATCTCTGAGGAATGCTTCTAACACCTTGTTCAGTCTATGCTATGAAGAACTGAGGCAGTCAGAGGGTCCAACCTGCTGGCAAAGTAAAGTGACCAGCAAGTGTAAAGATTTGATTTAACTGAAACTTCTTCCAAAAAGCAACAAAAATGAACTCTTCAATTAGTTTTTTCTTTTTACACAATTTAAGACAAAGTTTTACTCTAAATTTCCTTCTAGCAATGGAGTGTTTATTTCATCTGAAAGACGACAGATGTTCTGGGTGATGTACAGCAGCTTTGTGACATAGACACAGTGTGCACGTGTCTGCCTGAACATGTGTTTGGCCTGCCTGCAGCCCTGATCTGCCTCCTACTGAAAGTCTATGGTGTGGATTATCATGAAGAGGAGAATCAGGACAGATATTGTGTGTTGAAAAGCTAAAATTTTGTTTTCAGGATGAAGTGACAGATTCCTCTGTTAAACTTCAAATAAGGTCTTTGGTTCCCAAATAAGTAAAAAAAAAGTTAAATGGCCACCAGGTCTCTTTCTCAACAGTTTGTATACGCTGCCTACCATCAGTTTTTACTTTATTTATATTTTTGTCCATTAACATGATGAAGATAATTTCCATTGCTCTTGTATCTTTGTTAATCAAATAAATGTACAAATAACAGATTTGTCTGTAATTATGTTTTTACTAAAAAAAAATAATCATAACTACTTTGATGACGGGCGTCTACATGTTACAGTATCAGTTGGCTTGTAAACATAATCGGGAGGATTAGGGGAGAAATAAGAGTCGGTTGCATGTAGCTGGAAACTAGTGTGACGTCTGAGCTGGAAGATGAAAGATGGGAAGTCACACTGCATTAAAGTGAAAGGCTTTTTCCTTTCTTCTGCCAGGAACTCGGACACATGACATTTATCCGTGTTACTACATTCTGATGGCTTCTTCTGACACATTTACCCACTCCAGTCATTCTCAATTGATCTTTTCTTCTTTCATTTAATTTGATTTCCATCTCTTTCTTCTCTGTTGCTCCCGCTCTCTGTCTTTCTCCCAAACCCAGAGATAAATTTCTCCAAGCTTCAGGAGGCGTTGCAACAGAGCTTGACGTTGACACAGCGAGGCAGGGTTGTCATGTTTGCTTTGAGACCCTGTAAGCACCCTGGACCCTTGGACACATGAGTAAGCGCACACACTAGTTCACACACAAAGATTAACAGACATGCCGTGGTGGATCATGGATGAAAGGATGACTAAAACTGAGTACAATCGCTAATCTGCCAGCACACCTTGGTAGACAAGGGTTTTCCTTTTCAATAGAAGGATGTAATAAGTATAAGTCTATATTTATTCAATGAAGTGAGTTGTAAGAAGAATTTACGTATTGGAGGAAAAGAAGGGATCAAGAGCCAGGCCAGAAATGTTATGAGTTGCTGAGCAGAGATAAAAAGAGAGTCTTTGTTTTTTTACATTTTGTAAGGATCATTGCACTTTTTTTTTTTACAAACTTTACGCATAAAGATAGGTTCATCACAACCATGTAGCAGTTCTGTTTGCCATGCAGGGTGGGTTTTGTGAAAATCTACATCTGCATCATGGGAAATGGAGGCGAAGGTATTTTGGGGGTCTGAAATTTACAACGTAGCTGCAGCTTTTCTTTCATTTACAAATTTTCTTCTTTTTTTTTTAAACTTTTTTACTTGTCACTTATGTGTCCACCAGCTGTACTGATATGCAACATTAACATGTGTCCAAGTGAAACTTCAGAGAATCTGTGATCACATTAAGTATTATATCGGTTTATGGAAACGTTACTTGGTAAATGGTTTGATGCTAAGCTGCCACAATGCAACTGGAAATAGAAAGAATAGAAAATAATAGTCATTTTTATGACAACAAATGATTGTTTTTGTAAGAAAATTGGTTTTAAGTGGGGCTACAAGGTGTTTTTTTTAACACAGTCACTTCACATCAAGGCCTTTCTACATGGAGTTTGCATGTTCTCCTTGCGCATGAATGGGATTTTACAGGTTCTCTGTTCAACATCTGTTATGTGTTTTCTTTCTCAAGCACAGGCTTTAGTTCTTATTTAATCTAAAAAACAAATTATCTGAGCTTTGACCTTTCATGGAGAGCATGAACTTGCAGAACATTGCCAGTGAATGGTTTTAAATGGAGCAGTGAGCCCAGAATCATGTGACTGGTCATATAATAGGAAATTGAGTTGAGGCTGATCCAAAATGTTTTTTACATTTTTACAATTATGGTTCAGAAATTGTAAAGTTACTTTTCATTTCTTTCATTTCCTACACAGCTCAGCTTAAGATTTGTTTTGCGTCCATACCTGAGCATCATCATGACATCGGCTGGCCACATCTCACAAATGTACCATTGGCCACTCTACACAGTTGCCAACGGGATGCTAAGCCACAGCACACTTTACACTTCTGTGGAGCAGACTGCTGGTTTAAAACTTGCCTTGTATGTTTTTAACAGATCCCAACTTTCCTACTTCCCTCCTTCTGTTTCCTAATATTTTCTACTCTACTCTCATACAAAATGTTAGGGTTAAGAGTTAAAATTAGAGGGCAGGTAAGGATGAATGTTTATGGTTTGGTCTGCAGATGAAATAGATGAAGAGCAAACTTGTAACTGGCTGTGGCTGAAATGCGTCCGCTATTCATCTGAACCCTTCCCACCTTGTCATGTGATCGCTGCTCATTAGGGAACATCAGCCTGCAGAAACTTTATCACTTCACACTTAACTACCAAAGATTGTAAAGTTATTCTGTGATGTTTGCACCTGTGGATGCACATGTGCATCTGTATATTGTCTTGTAAATGTGTGTGTGTGTGTGTGCATGTGTGTGTGATTTGGCCTCACCTCCACCAACAAAGAGAACAAACATGGGTGACACAGTCAAGCTGCCGTGTAATGCAGGGGAATCTGCCAACATCCCCCCTCCTCACATATGCCTTTTACTCCTTTTTTCTATCTCTGCCTCTGTCATCTCTCTCTCTCCTTCTCCCTCTATCTCTCTTTTATTCATTACCTGGAACCTCTGCCGAGGCATCAACAATAACAGCCACCTCCACCGGCTTGTTGACACTGTCAAACAGCGACAAGAGAAGGAGGGAGAGAGGACAGGAGTTGCATGCCTGACACGATGGGAGAAAATTGCCACAGTGACAGAGGGGGCTGATGGAGAGATGAAAGGAGAGTGAAAAAGGGGGAAATGCGAGGTGAGAGAAAGATGCGGCGAGGGAGGACGAGCGGGCAACACAAAGCGGTGAGATGAAAGGAGACAGAAAACCAGAGAAAGAAAGAGAGGGAGCGATGGGAGAGCTGGTGTGCTGCCGTCTCTTCTCACGGCTTCATGCGTCTGCTCGCCCGCTTCTATGAATTTTCCATGGCGGGGGGTTACGGGCCTGGAAATTCCAGCTGGCTGTCATGTCAGAGAACGGAGATGGGTGTGGAAATGAACAGCACAGCGAAGAAAAAAATAGAAAACAGAAATACAGCAGATAAGAAGGAGTTAAAAGGAGGAATGAAAGATAGTTAAAAATGTGTTGTGGTTATGAGCCATATGAAGGCTAGGCAGAGGTGGTGGCATGTTGGTGCCTTAAACTAGTCGTTCCTACGTCCCATGCAGGTGTTGCATAAGGGACTTGTTTATTCAGTCTGAACAAGAAGTGGTTCAAAGTTACAGAATCATGACCAGGAGGTGGTGACAAAATATATGCATGAACAGTCATCAGCCATCTATCTTTACCTATGCCTGTCTATGCCTGTTTATTCCAGTGCAGGGTCGTGGGGTTGGGCTTTCCCAGTGACTACTGGGCTGTCCAGCTATGCCACTCCCTCATAGAGTTGGCTCAGTCATAATCTCAAATGTCTCATGACCACCTTGGATTGTCTAAAACCTTGATTGTGCTGTTTAATCTTGTTACAAATCAGTTTTTGTGAATCACTTTTGAAAAACTGTAATTACAGGTGCAGGCAAAGCTGCCTTTTAGCGTCAGTCCAGACTGAAGAGACTCTCATTTAACAATACAGCGCTGCACTTTCATGACATTTTAGGACTAATTAGTGACAAACTTTAAAAAAGAATGCTCAGAGGATGCTCAGAAGAATGTGAAACTGGGTGCACTTGGAAATAATTCTGCAGTTATCTCAACAAATCGAAGCAACTGTATGAATGTAGAAAACAGAATTATAGTTTTATCTCTGAGGAGCAAATGGTTAGATACAAACCCTGAGAAGTCTTGTAGAGTGCTATCTGTAGAGGTGCTTCAGTGTAAAGAGGACTCTTGAAGTGACTCTATGATTATATACCTCTATCTCACGAGAAAACATGTAGCACCTACTACATGTCAATTTTCCCAAATGTGTCAAACACAGAAGTGTCACAGTAAAGACAGAAACAGTGGGATGACCGTGTTTTCTATTGCCTGCTGTCTTGTTTAGATAAATGCGTTGCAAGGCATTCAAACCTTTGTGTTTTTATTTCTAACGCTAAAGTTATATCAATATCTAAATATAACCATGTGTTTTTCTATGCCAGATCCTAACCAACCTCAACTGACAGCATAGCTGAAAAATGAAATGCTGCTGAACACAACTGGGTCAGATAGAGCACAAACTTCTCCTTCTTTTGCATTTGAGTCCTCACTAACTTCCACAGACTGGTGTAAAGTAAAACGTACAAAACTAGAGGCCATAGGGTCAGTCACCTGAAAAAAACCCCAAACGGCCCAGCAGCCCACCCAGTACCCCATACTGTATATGTTCAACCTTCAGGATCACCAGATCCAGAATATCAGCATGATCTGGGTAGAGGCAGAGGTAACTACAAAATCATAAAAGAAACAGAAATGTGTGTAGAAATGTTACAGTTTAAAGTATGTGGGTTTAAGTGATGCAAAAGGTGGGCAAGTAATTAGCTAAAAGGTTCATTTAGGCATGTAATTACATCTTAAATAGGAATGTACAGTATCTTAAAGGGATACTATGTAACTTTTGGCCACTAGAGGCGCTAATCCTGTAACTTTCCTCAGGCCACATGGCACTGTCACAAAATTAAACCGTCTTACTGCATTCATGACAAAGTTTCGATCAATGAGTAGAACAAAGCAGAGCCCTCAGTGAGAGAGAGCTGTAAGGCGAAGCGCTGTAGGTCACATGATCCATGAGAGAAAAATCTGCTCCCGCAAAGTTACAATGCCTGGTTCCTGGAGAGGGCAGCCCCCTCGGAGCACCGACACGAGTCAAGCACTGTATATTGACCCCCAGAAACCATCCATTACTGCTCACATTAGGCTAAAATTTGGGTCAAAAGTTACACGGCGTCCCTTTAACTGTAAAACTGTACCACTTCGGAATATAGCTACTTATTATTCTTTACTGAGACTGTTATATCATATAATCAGAAAAAAACAAGTGATTTGTATTCTATTTCTGCTAATTGGCTGATGTTGTAATGATTTACATTTTTACAAAATAATAATAATTAAAACAGAAATCCCATGTTTCAGCCTCATAGGCCTGTGGTAGTAGTCTGATCAGCAATCCACTCACTGAAACTGTCCATCCAGCCTCAAGTAGAGGCAGATTGGGTTTGACTGACAGCCTGTTACCTCCACTTCCTACCAGAGGGGTGACAGCAGGAGCAACATAAAGATGAATAAGTCTTTTCTTGGTGGGAGTTGGACAGAATGGGAGGAGGGAAGAATAGAAGGATGGTGCTGAACTCAAGATACTGATTGCTTTTTGCCTTTTTTTGTCATGTGGTTGAAAGGTGGGGGCTTGGCTGTGCAAAGGCAAATTGATTACAGTGGAGGAGGGAGAGGAAGAGGAGCAGAGGCAGGGAGAGGAGGGTGGTGATGGGGTATGCAGATTACTTTGCCCCCCCCCAGAGCCACCTGACATGTACAGGGCATGATAGATTTCCATTTGCCAAACTCCATGCATGTGCGTGATTTCCATGTTCGTGCCGGAGCCGAGGCCCGTGAACAAGTGACAGAGAACAGAGTCACAAGAGAGGACAGGCTGGCAGTGGTAATCAAACACACACACGTTTACATGCAGCGAGAGGAGGAACAGGAGGGGAAGGAATCTGAAAACAAATAGAAACACATATAGAACAGATATTTAGACCAGGGAGATGTGGCACACACACACACACACACACCTTTATTTCCATACGCACAGCTCTTTCATTCAGCAAGCGCTGGGTGTCATTAAAGGCAGATTTACCACAAATTGTACCAAATTCCCACTGTCACTTTCAATGATGGCAGCTACCATGCAGAGAGCCAGTGAGAGGGAAAGACAGAGGCTGTGTGTGCATGATTTAGCATGCAGTTAGTTTTGTAATACAAAATGCACAAAACACTCGAAGGCTTTGCTTTGTGTCCTGTCTGCATTCCCTAACTAGAACTCAAAAGGAATTGTGTGTTTCCTGCTTGATAAACACCACTCCTTGCAAACGTAATCCCCTGCATCTACCCTCTCCCTATCGTCCTCTTTTTGTTTTTTCATTCCTCACAGTGCGTCTACGGGTTAATGGTGAGTAGGTAAATCAGCCAGGCGTGACGCTAGCCACCATCCCATCTCACCCGGCTATGACGCGATTTCCTTAAATAACTGTGTGTGAGAGTGAAAGAGGAGAGGTGAATGTGGGGGTCTGAGCTTCTTCGGGTAAGAATCCAGAGGGAAGGACATATTTCTAACCTTTATTAATAATGGAAACCCAAACACACACCTTGTCATAGCACAAGCTGATGAAAGGTGCTCCCATAAATTCTTTTCAATCATATTTTGATCTATTTCCTCGACAATTTCTCCCCAAATGTCCTCTTTTTTTGATTAAACTAAACAGCGGAGCAAACCCCACGATGATGGCCCTATGATGTGGAAGATCTGGAGAGGGTGGTAGTTTTTGAGACTGAATATGTATTGCTGGAAAGAGGGAAATAAAATAGTAAAGGACACAGAAAAGCAAGGAAAAGAAGAAATGAATTAGAAGAGGGAGTAATGGAGACATGAGAAGAGGATAAGAGGATGAAAACAACAATCATATGATGAGGGTGATAGGGGAGAGGAAGAATAAAGATGGCAGGTGCAGCATATAGACGCAGAGGAACAGCAGGAGCACACGCTGTGTAAACGCGGGGAAAATGAAGTGTGATTTCCACATGGGGTGACGCTATCTGCCGCCCTGTTTCTCCGGGTTAATGGGAGCTATCATAAAGCTGGGCCACTAGGGTGGACACCAGGTCACACACAAACACGTCCACAAAGAGACCGTACATGCAGGTACACAAACACACACACACACACAGCCAGGCGTGTGGTCAATGTGAAATATGGATCCTAATGGTTGTGTCCCATCGTTAAAAGGGCTTGGAGTTGATTTATCCGTCATAAAATGGCCCGTGCAACTGCCACGCGGAGAAGAAGGGGGCGGCGGTGAACTTGAGGTCACAGGTTTGAATCCTAATCCCTGTAGGAAACACTTAGCTTTACATTGATGGCATGCTTCTGCCTTTTATGCAGATTTACAGCAACGGAACCTCTGCACAGAAGAAATATGGGTCAGAGAGTCTGACAGGAAAGCTGAGCCGAAGTGCAGCCCGTGTCCTGCCCAGCCTCGCTGAGGAACAACCATCTTGTCCCTTCTGTTTGTTTATCTTAGAAGTGTTACAAATCAAAACACTTTTAGCCAAAGTTTCTTTTCTCCTATAATGCATATTTATCCTAAATTAAACACAGTCCTCTGGAATCAGTGGATTCAGTTTTAAACGAGACGTCCTTTCAATGAGCTTCCTCCCGTGAGGCCTACCTGAGGCATATGGCAGCTAGCCTCTCTATTTCTGTCTCCATGTGTTCCTGTAGCTCCCCGGGCCTGAGCAGCACCTGGCAAATGGGACAGACTGGGGCCTGGCTGTCATACAGGGACATCTTCTTTTTACCTGGACACAGTAAACAAAGAGGAACAGATACAGACAGAGAAGAAAAAAGTTAAAATGGAGCAAAAGGATACAAGAATTGAGCAACTTCAGCATAGTCTGCGAGATTTAAATTGTTAATAATACTCTCCAGAATCCTGTAAACTGTAAAAAATGCATCAGTTTTCTGTATCGGACACAAAGCAGAAGTGGAGCAGAGTGCTGTAGAGTCTTTATTGTGTAATGTCGCTCTCAGGTCAAAGCTGGGGGAGGTGGGGAGGGAGTTAAAGAAGTGACTGCCATGGATGAGATAATGCTGGATGGAGTCTGCCAACACTAACTCACTTCATTGTCCTTGATCAGCAGGGCAACAGGGTGGGGCCCACCTGTTTGTGTGTTCGCATATGTGTCATTGTGTGTTTGTGGGTATGTGCGGAGCTCAAAAGTGTGCGTTTTGCACCACGTAGCCTCTGAGCCTTTGTGTTTGTCTGTGTGCAACAGTGTCTGGGAGGGCTAAAAATAACAACTATTGAAATCGTAGCAGTGCTTAATGTTGGAGGACACTGCCTGATTTCCTGTATTCAGCCAATCAAACGGGCTTTTTTTAGCCCACAAACAAAAGGCCCCGCCTCAGTCAGGACATCCCGTTTAGACTGCTTGTCACCACGGCAACAAGAGGGACAGGTAGAGGCACTCCCTCACTGTCTTTTCTGTTTTTTTACTCCTTAGCACACATATGTAACCACACAGAGGTCCATGTAACCCATAAATGTGCGTCTTTGCCAGCAGATTGGTCTGCAAAAGGATTCAGGAGATACCTTAAAGGGATACACACACACACACACATATACTCGCATTAACACACACACACAATACACATCTCCCCCTTTCTTCTTAGAGTGTTTTGTGTCTGAGCCTCCTGCTGCTCCTCAACAAAGCCCAAAGCTCTGCTTATGTTAAGTGACTTTCAAAATAATCAATTTCCTCCTTTGTCTTTCTCTTTGCCTTTTTTCATCTGCCTGTTTTGTCTTTTTTTTTAAACTCTTTTCCTGTATCATTATCAATTTTTATTTTTCTGTTCCCTATTATTTCATTCATTCCTCTTTTTTACCCCAGGTGACCTTAAAGGCCCACCATATAACTTTTTGACATTAAAACTATCCATCTCCGGACTCGTTTGATAGCACAGTAACATCTATTCTGTGCATTTCTA
>JBBDHI010000008.1:7019194-7029254 GCA_037177115.1 Craterocephalus stercusmuscarum
GAAACAAAAGAAAAGGAAAGCTATGAGTAAATTAAAATGAAAACATTGTTGCCATCTTATTAAAATATAAACTTCTTCTATCAGTTAAGTTCTGCTTTGAGTTATATTAACAGTCATAAGATGAGTAAACCCCAAAATATGAAAACGTCTAATTTAATCTTATTATTTGGATGTTGCCAAGTCTCCTTAGGATTTTGAGGCTATTTGGATGTGATTCTGTCTGTGTGTGGTTATAAACCATGCAGTGACTCCATCTCTCCATTATACAGTAATCATCTAAAAGAGGGCATTAAAGAGGGAATGAGCACATTTTAAGAAAGGGGAAAAGCTGAGTGCCAATACCACAATCAGAGTACCACACAAACTTGGGTTCACCTTCAGCCTCTGTCCCACTAACTCTAGGCTCACATAAACCGCTGCGTAAGTCATTTCATTACTTTCACATGTTTTTTGTTTTCTGCTCATAACTCAAAGTCATTACAAGCATTGATACTACTATAAATGATCACATAATTGTTAACAGTCATATTAGCCAACTTTGATGGTTTTAGAGTTTATTCAAATAGCGAGTTAAACAAAAGCGACTGAAAATATTTATGGAAGTTTCCATAACTGTCTTCAGTAGACGTGTTTCCACTGCTGTCCCATCATGCCATGGGAATGGCAACCAGGGCCTGTTAGACTTTGTAGTCAATGACAATGCATAGTATATTTTTCTAACCTTAACCATATATTTTCTTTTTAGATTCAAACCCTAACCATGTACTACTAACTACTAACTCCTACGATTATTGATTGGGAGCTAAGCAGTGAAGTAAGAAAAGGAAGAAGTAGAAAAAGGAAACAGGAAAATCTTTCACAGTTCAGGATCTGAAGCAGCAATCTATCATTCTAAGACTGAGGCTCTCTATTTTTTCATTAACTAATGCATGTATGAATTTTGTGATGTAATACGAGCCATGATGGTGGCGCTCTGTAAATTCAATATAGCCCCTGGCATCTCCTCAGTAAGTAAGGCAAAGCTGAATGTTTCTGCTCCTTGAAATAACTATTCATAGGCTTAGGTGATATTTCAAGGAAATATATCCAAAACATGTTCTATTATTAGAACAAATAGATAACTGCACTACATTTATAATTCTACATTTGAATTTCAGCATCAAAACAATGTGTCACCTTTTTCACCCCATGCTTTATCCAGGATGTTGTCTCATTGCTCCATGAACTTTCCCAGCACCCTGGACACTTTTCACCCACGTCCCACCCACTGTAACCATAGTAGCATTTTATCTCAGTATTTACTGGGAATCCCTTTGCCATTCCATCCCTTAACTGCAACCCAAAGCCACCAATTGCTTTATTGCCTGTGTTGTTCTCTAACAGACTGCAATTCAACACTTCATGGGGTAAAATCAAACCTATGCTGGACTGAAGGGGCTGAGAGGAAGGAGTGTAGAAAAGTTTTATATACTACAAATTCTTTGGTTTTGGAAGTGTAACATTTTATGATGAAACTGAAGGTTATTGACCAGATTATATACATGTCTCTATTATTTACCATCCTGTTATACCATCTGACTGCACGCTTCATGTTAGTGCTTTTTAATACACTAAAATTGGTGCCAAAACATGCATGTAAAGTCATTAACTATAAGTCAAAGAGAAAGACTGCATGAGGAATGGAAGGCATACAGGAAGGAGAAAAGTTAGGGGGTTTGTGAGAGTGTGTGTGCGCTTGAAGGGAGGGGAGGGTTTAGGCGTGTGAGCCTGCCAGGCTCCCTGCTGGGGCTCCATTCACTGAAGCCGTTCTTTTACAAGGGACCCTGCCTGGCAGAAAGGGGCCAACCTGCCAGCATAAAAAAGAAAGGGGTGGGCAAGTCCAGTCAAGGATGCAACTGTTGCTATGTGGGGGGAAACATACAGTGGTGCTCTTCGGTACCTCTCAATTCCATCTGGTTCAAGGCCACTAGGTACTACCACCGGAGAGCGAGTGATCACAGCAGCTCAGAACAAGTGAACTGAAATCATAAATGTAAAGAATTATAATACATCCTCACCGGTATAACTTCAGGCTGTAAGAGTGTGTGGGTGGCTCTTATTTATGCAGTGCAAACCATTTGAGATGTAGGGGTGGTGTTAGTGGAGGTGGTGGCTGCAAGAGGGGGAACGCTCATTGTAAAATCCCGGTGGAGGGTAATTGGAATTCAATAGGGGTTAGATCATGGCTGCTGCCTTAGTTCCTTTGAGGGAAAAGCTATGGGGGATTAGCAGTCGTTAGCCCATAGTGATGTGAAGTGGAAAGGAACAGCTGGCTCTCAGCTAGCCACATGGTGTGTTTGTGTGTGTATGTGTAAGAAAAGATAGTAGGGATAGAGGGTGCGCTCCAGTCTGTCTCCTTCCTCCATCTGCGTGCGTTAAAAGAGGTGCAGCTCCTAAATGAGATGGTTTGAGGTAGTCTTAGTAATTCTGCACTGATGGCTTGTGTCAGGTGTCAATTCTATTCTATTCTGTTCTATTCTATTCTATTCTATTCTATTCTATTCTATTCAGATCTTATTGCTGTCTTAACAATAGAACCTTCTGGACTGCGGGGAGTCTGCTAAACTGTCACTCCTGCAGTGTTTTACAAGGTCTGGACACTTAGTTATTTTATATAAAAACAGGCAAGCAGGTTTGCTGAATACTTTTGCCATTTTTATGTAGGAAGATGAAGGAATGATGGAGGTAGGGAGCCAGTGAAACAGTAGCAGAGAGAAGGTGGAATACACAGCCCTATTAGACATCCAGCCTTCGGATCGGGCATGTGGCTCCAGACTGCTGGCATAATAACGCAGGAGCGAGGCACTGCGACTGTAATGCTTTCATATGTCTCCGGGTCAGATTATACACAATGATTATTTGGAATTGCTAACACCAGAGTTCACAGAGTTACTGCAGCCTGTGTCATGCAGAAATAGGACATTATCCGTGGCCAAACCTTTTTATATTGCTGGTTTCACCCTTGATGCTTATACATTTCTAGCAGCAGGGTGCAACTTTTGCTCTGTAGCTGTCAGCCATGCACATCCAAGGCTGGTGGTTTTACACAGGGACAGTTAGATGAAGGAATGCCTGAAAAGTGAACATGATAATATGTATTTCTACTATATAACTTCTACATTTATAATCAGGCAGCTACTCACAGTGGTCGGTCTGCTTTTATCTTCACATCACAAGAATATACTGTATCTCTTTTTGCACTTTTATAACCAAACAGTGACCAGAAAAAGCCAGCCGACCATGCTGTTTGCTTGACTTTAAGATACGGTTTGACATCAGGCATGCAGAGAGTCCACAACTGGATGGTGAAAAAAGGCAGCTCTGCCACAGAGAGCTTTCCAGATGATAGACACAGCCTCAGGACAGACCTCAATTCAAACACTGTATGGGATATATCAGACCTTTGTCTCACCCTTTCTGGGGTCAAAACGACAAGACCCACTCCTCTCGTCAATGTCATATTCTCTCTTTCGCTCTTTCCTTCTCTCTCTTACCATCTCTCTATCCAGCCGGGTCAGCCTATTAAATGCTAGAATACATTATAGAGAAGGGAGGCTAATAGATTGGAATATTATAACCATACAATAATTTCATGAAAAAGTCAAGGAGGGATCATCGCTCTTATTAACTCCAAGAGAAATTGAGGCTGAAAAATGCTCAAATAGAAAATGTTAATGCCAGGCTATACTACATGTAATTGTGCCGGCTCCATTCCCTGGGCTAGCCCCATTCATGCCACTTTATTAGTGGTAATTGAGGATATGAATTATAAATGGGAAGTGATTTCTCTCCTGCTTCTCATTGAAAGTGAAGCGTAATGACCACTGCCATTGTTTAACCTTCATAATCGTGTGCTCTTACTTCCTTGCCTTCCTCTTTCAATTCTTTTCCTTTTAACTTAAAGCATTTTTGACTTTTTCTTTTAGCCCATTCTGTTATTTTCCTTTCCATTCCTACAATATTCTTGGCACGTGCCATCTCTGAACAGATTTCCTCTTTTCTTTGTTACTTTTAGCACTTATTTCTTATTTACCTCAGGCTGACCTCCCATATCTACATTTCCTTCTTCTCAGGCTGCAGTTTTGTCACATCTAAACAAGTAGGCAAACACAAATATTCACGCAGCTTCACACACAGAAATGGGGGACGGCATTGCTTTTTACCTTTCCAGGATTGCATAATGCGCCCAACCAATAACGTGAGTGCCTCGGGCGAGGGATCCAGCAAAGAGAGCCAGGGGTTTTCTTGGCATCCTATCTGAGAAGTTCACTTTTTTATTTAGGCTTTTTAAAGATCAGCAGCTCCACACCTCCCACCCAACAAAGTCCATTAGCCCCAGCCTCTCACCCACGACCAGTCTGCTTTTTATTTACAACATCAAACGTTTCACTTCATTAAATTACCTTTTCTTTCCCCTCCCTCCTTTCTTACCCTCCCTCTCTCTTTCCCCTCTTTGCTGCCCCAGTTGCATTAAGTTGAAACATGTTTTCCGAAACAAAAGGACGTGGGGTGACGGGGGGATAAAACAGCCCTCCGATGTAGTCTGCTACGGTTTTATAGGGGGAAATAATGGGTAATTGGGAAAAGGTATTTAATAGGAAACTGACGTTGCACTGTAATGTAATGGTTGTTAAAGAGAATTCACTCGGTTGGTGTCTCTGAAACGTGGAGGGCTCCTGCTTGCATTTTCTTTTTGAAGGCGTTTGCTGCCTGTTAAGTGGTGATGACTGTATGGGCATGTTCTGGAGACACTCAGACCAGTGTGTTGGTGTGCTTGTCAACTTTTCAGGGAACTTGATTACAGTATGAAAAAAGACGGACAGCTTTCTTGAGGTAACAAACCAAACTATTAAAAGCCTTAAAAAGCTCTCTTCAGTATAAACCATTTAGCACTAGCCATTGTTTCAAAGGCTTTCATGTCAATATAAAAATCTAATTAAGACCTTTTGATTTGATTATTCATTCTTTTAAAAACAGCTGTTTGTTGTTCCCTTGATCTGACTTCAATCTCTCATCACACGTTAGATTTTAAATCAATCCCTTCTGTGAAATCTGTAAATGTGAAATCCCTTCTGAAACCAAAATCTGTTACTCAGATTTTTTTTCCTGCCCTGCATTGATTGAGTTTGATTTGATCTAGGTCCCTCATGTACTGCCACATCTGCAGCATGTACTGCTGTGTGAAGCGGGCGTCAGCTGTGTGAGCATATAAATGAAACCAGAGAGGAGTGAAAGCTAAACATTCTCCAAGATCAATATTCCAATATCTAACATCAGGGAACTCCAATAAGTACAACGCCAGGGACACTTCAATGGCAACATCAAGGCAGCCGGGTTTACACATACACACATATATGTACACACACGCACACACACACACACGCACACGCACACACACACACACACACACATAACGATTAGGGGGTTTCAGATAGTGATCAGGCAAGCACCATAAAATCCATCCTACTTAGGTGAAAGGAATAATCCATTTGAGGACAGGTTTCAATACAGTCCATACTAACCATGTCACAGTGAAGGGCCCACCAAATGCAATGGAGATAATTTGGGACTGAGATACATTGGCAAAGTTTGGAGGCAATGAAGTAAGGTCATATTGCCAGGAGCAGAGATAAGAATTAGCAATCAATGTTCATCGAGGTGGTTAGCATAATGGGCCTTGGGCCAACAAATGTGAGCGAATACGGAATCACTGTCAACCTTGTACCCTGGTGAGGAGGAACAGAAGGGATGACTTGAGCAGCTGCTTTTTGGTTAATGCTCCAACTTTGAAATAAGTCGTATTTTGAGCATAGAGATTCTTCCAAAGCTTGAATATCTGAGTTATGACAGCTTGATTAAATAAAAAGGACAGAACAATGTGTCTTCTTCCAGTGCTTTGATGTTGTCTATCATTCACTCAAAGTATTAAGTAGCTCCCATTATTTCTGGACATCTTTGTTAGGACAATAAGCAATGAGGCTGAACTAATGACCCCTATTCTAATCACATCAGACTTCAGCCAGAGGTGTGTGCTATTACACAAAGGTGGCTCTGCCTGTGCGTGCAATCTTGCAAAGCAGTGACCCCGACGACCAGTGGCCGTCGAAGCACTGACCACCGCTGGTCGATACCCACTCAACCACCTCACCAATTCCACCCCCTCCTCTCTTCCTCAGCTCTCCCGTCTCCTCCTCCCTACAAAGCCCATTCACGGCCCCAATCAATGTCGAATTATATGTTATTTATTGAATAATCAAAAAGGTATTATGGTTCCGGCTGGCTGACTAGCCTGCAGTGGCTGACAATAGGGAAATAGAAGGTGGTGGTGCTGGGGGGGCTATTTATCAGCCTAACTGCCATGCATGCGTTTGAAATTAGGGTAATCAGTTGGCATGTAAACAGTAGGCCTAGCAGCTGGCTGCCAGACAGCTAGGCTATTACTCACTTTCCACTTATTATCACTGACATCTAAGTGTGTGTGTATGTGCTTGTGTGTTCATGCATATATTGGTTAGAGGTGATTGAGCATGTATATAGGGTTTGGTGGTCCTTATGTTTGATGTTCACCATGTAGCTGTAATTTTTCATGTTATGTAATTAGAGCTTTGCTTTAACTTATACAGGAATAAAAGACTTTAGCATGATTAGTAACTCTAGAAAAGATATGGAGCAGATCTCAGCATCCTACTATATGTAAGTGTGTTTATCTGGAGGTTTTTAACCACATTTAAATGCAAATAGCATTGTTTCAAATGTGTTTCATTAAATGCTTAAGGGAGAAAAAAGTCTACTTCCCTGATTCCAACTTTACTGCACAATCTTCATGCACCATCAGAGACTGGGCTTTGCTCAGATGTTCTTGTTTTATGTTAACATCTTTAGCAAAAGGAAGTTCATGATATTCTTTGATAATATGACTCAGAATTACACTTGTGGATAAGCTGGCATTACTCGCCAGCTGTGTTGACACTGGTGGCATGGCCAGAATAGAAAAAAAAAAGAAGCATTCTAAATCGATGAAAGAAAATCGTAGAGGTTAAGATTTGAAACCCAGCATCCCTAGGCCACTTGTAAACTAATCTTCCAGGGCAGCCTTTGTGTTAGAGGTCAACAGACATCATTACAGGGGGTGTGCAAGGGGCAGAGGAGAGGGCAAGGCTACGTACGGGTGTGTGTTTATCTGAAGGGCAGATGAGAGGGCAGAGCTGGCCACTGTGGGAAGATCGTCTTTCTCTCCAGAGCTTTGGCTTCTGAGGACTGGCTGCATGCTGCTTGGTAGAGAGCGAGGGGCTCGTTCTGATAGGGTGGGTGAGATGGGCAGACAAAACTGATTTGTACTTTAGACACTCAAACAGAAAAATATTGAAAACTGCTTCTAAAATATACCTTGACTTGATTGTGTGTATACGGCCAATGATACTGATTTTCTTAGTAAGGGCTAAGTACGCTCCACAGTTCAGTAGCTGAGGTAGAGCCAGCTTTAGCACCAATAATGTGAAATAATCAGTTTTGTATGACGTTATTGTTCTCTCACATCATCGTAGAGGAATTTTATGCCACTTCTCAACGTTACTTCAGTTCATCAGGTTTTTGGGCGCTCATTTATGTATAGCTCTTTTGAGGTCTTGACACATTTAAATCAACTTGCTTTCTGGACTTTGGGTGATTTTAACACCTCCACCCCCCCTTTTTTTACAACCTTTTTCTTGTAAATTGATTGCTGTGCTTTGGATCATTGTCCTGTAGCGTGACCCAGTTTCACCCAGTCTTTAGCTGTCAGACAGATGGCCTCATATTTGGAATACTCTGGTATAGAGAGGAGCTCATAATTGACTCAATGACACCAAAGTGCCCAGATATGTTAAATTCAAATAGGTTATTTTTTTTATGTCAATTAAGTATGTTTTAAAAAAATGCAACTGTGTGCAAACATGTACTTTTGTAAGGTTACAGCATATCCTAAAACTATACTATGAGGGTACAGCTGATAGAGACAAAAGCAACATTTCAGTATCTGTTTGCATGTAAATAAAAACATCTTGCTCTGCTTTACTTAAACAGCTCTATCAGTCCTGTCACTTACAGACTTCATAAACTCCAAACCATTCACAGTGTTTCACTTATGCTCTGACTGAACCACTATGCATGTGAGAGTGAAAATAAAGAGGTAAGGAAGTAAGAGAAGAAAGGAAAGGAAAACACATGGAAAGAGGAAGAAAGTAGTTGAGAGGAAAACAATAGAGCGCAAAAAGTGTAAGGAAAGAAAAAAGTACCACAGGGCTTTCTCTCTGACCATCCCTTCATGTATCTGTCCATCTATTTGTCTCGCCCTCTTGCTTTTAAGACCTCTGTTCTGTCGACACTTATTGCATGTCGCCATATTTTCATCCCTCAAAAAGCATTAGAAAAGCCAATGTCAGGGTGGGGTAAGTGAATTAGGATTGGCTTTTGCCTCCCTTGGCCACAGAGTGAGGTAGGGTTACCCACAATAAGATCAGAATGAGACCAATTTTGTTTCCGTTGCCATTCAAAACAAACAATGGGCACCTAATAGCCCTGCAGCATCTGTGGCCTCGCTCTGACCAAAACATACATGATGGCCCTGGTCGATAGACGCCGACAGCTAGATGGACGGGAGGAGTCGCGCGCAAAACAGCAGACGCACATGAAGAGTCGCCCACTGACATAGGCAGACAGGTTTACGTGATTTTGTCTGATAGCTGCCTGGAACACTAGTTATTGGTTGCTGTAAAAGTGATCTGAGTGCCTCTGAAGAAAGCGATCATATCAACGAAGAGAGGAGAATAGAGGCTTATCAACTCAAAGAGGGTGACAGTATTGAGAAACAGGGAGGGAGAGAGTCAAGATTGGTGGCCATATCTGTCCAACACATGCTGTTGGTGATCTAATCTATTGACTTTACACAGACAGACAGCTCACCATTAATCATAATTACATGAGGATTAGGAAAGGATGGATGGATATTGAAGAACTTTTATGTTTAGCTGAAGCTGTATTCTTTCTTCTCAAAATGTATGCATTGATATTATGAGTGTTTTTATATCTAACTGCCAAAGACTACTCAAAAAGACAGACATTTTTCACTCATATCTGGTCACATTTGGAAATTGAAACTGTACACTTGCATTCTTCATGCATACACATTTCAAAACACTTTAAGCCTGATATGATGAAGTGGAAAAGAACAGTTAATAGCTAAATCGAACAGATTGTTTCCCTTGAAATGCATGCAGTGGTGATTTTTTCTTTCAATCTTTCATGGATTTTTAGCAACCCTTGTACAACTGTGGGTGATACAGAAAACTGCAGCCATAGTCAGGATGCATGATGGTTGTGGAAGGCCTTGCTAAAGAGACTAGAGAGCAATATTTAAAGGCTGTTCAGATTTCTAGGAACAAGACTGGTTCATGTTGTTTTAAGCTTCCCAGGACTGTGTGTTCACTACTGTCTACCTTTTTATCAATTTCATGCAAGACAGTAAGCTGAACAGGTTATTTGGCCAACTGTTGCAGATAAATTGGGGGTTACCGTTGGCCCACCCACACCATGTCATATTTTGCAAATCGTTTATATCCAAACTATGATGTTATTTCTGCAGTGCTATTCCTTTGAACTTATAGCTAATTGCTTTTTTCTTTATTTTCTTTCCCATTCAGCAGCTGAGAGTGACCAAATAAGAAAGGATTTCAGTTATGCTTTTTCTGTAATGGGTCTTTCTCTGTAATTACTTTTTATTCATTGTGCAAACGGTATAATGCAGAGTACAGAGTTCACATTAAAATTAGGTTTAAGAACAATATGTCCATGTCATTTTGTCTGTCTATAAGTGCTGAAAGAACCCTAACCATCTTTTTTTCAATAGCATTTTTCTGATTTTGGAATTGCTGAATGTAAAGCAAGCTTCAGAGGCTCCACATTCATTTCCTTAAAGGTATCGTATCATGCTTTTAAATCCTTCTTTTTCACAAGTAAATCATTAATTTATGGTTTATATAAAGTA
>JBBDHI010000008.1:7041882-7054262 GCA_037177115.1 Craterocephalus stercusmuscarum
ATATATTACGATGTAATGTAACATAATAATTTGATACAATAAACTTTAGTTTTTTACTGTGGAGTCAGAACGCTAAAGTCTTTGTTTTTATTAAAAAAGACGGAATATTATAATGAACAAAAATTGTAGCAGTGTGATGCCTGCATGTCAAATACAGTCATGTGTCCTTATGATTTGATTTTTTATCAGCTGACACATAGATCATCCTCTCTGATGCGCCATGCTCTCTCTCACACACACACAGTCTAGCTTTCTGGTTTATGAAATGTTTAACTCTTGTTTTCTTCCCTTTTTTGCAGTTACTCATACGAAATGAGATCAACCTTTAGTCACTTGACCTTCGTTCGCTGTGACGTTAAAATCTGCTGATGTAGCTGCCCCAGCAAACACACACACACACACACACACACACACACACACACACACACATGGAGGGTGAACATGGGCAGAGGTCCCCACCGCTGCTCAAACAACGGATGGAGCGGTGTTAAATCTGAGAAGGTAATCAATGACCAGTGAGGAGTGTGATGCTCTGTGTGTGTGTGTGTGTGTGTGTGGATGGGTGACAAGCAGGGGGCAGAAGGGGCCCTGCAGGTTTGAAACCCTATCCTGGGGCCAGATCATTTATATATGGGCGAATATTGATGACTTTGCTGTGTGTGTGTGTGTGTGTGAGTGTGTGCATATGGAGGGAAGAGATTGCTCCTGAGTGTGTGTAGGTGGGAAGATATCAATGTGCTCCCAGCCTCTTCACACAGCAGAGCAAATTGGAGAAGTTGTCAGGAGTCACAACATGAGGGGCCAGCCAGGGAACAAAGAGGGCTGCAGGCAGGATGGCGCTGACCTGATGGCAGAGCGTGCACGAGGACGGTCTGTGGCATGATGGGAAAGGAGGGGAGCGGAAGGGATAGCTCCAACTGCATCACAACTTACACATAAGAAGTAGTTTGGTCGATAGAGGTGATACAACCAACAGCGAGGGAGTATTTATATGATTTTAAATGCAAAAGTTCAACTTTTTTTTCTTTCTTTCGTTTTATTTTTACATTGATTTAAACCATATTTTGCTTTGGACTTTGACTGGTCCATTGAAAAACTTTATTTTCTTCTTCTGCCATTTTATTGCAGTTTTGTTGAGATTATGTTCCTGCTGTTTCATTTGAGTGAAGTTTTAGCTCATTGACAGATGTGCCCAAAGTTGATCCAAGAATACTTTGATACCGTTGTGCAGCACATCGAGCCTAAATCATCACAGCGTCACCACCGTGCTTAACAGGTGGTATGAAGTGTTTGACACATTGCCAGTTAAGCCACACATGTTCAGTCTTTTTTTAATCATACCATCATGAACATTTACATTTAACATGCAAACTGAGGCCTGTAGAATGTGACGTGTGTTGTTTTTTTGTCTAACGTTGGGCCAAACTTGGTGAGATTCCCACTTCTTGTTTCTGTTTCACTTGTGAATAATGTCTCTTGCTGTGGAACGTGGACCCCTAATTATATGGACACGGCCTCATCATCGTCCCAGATCGATGGGCAGCAACAAGATCATTGCTGATGTCTTTCCTCCATGGCGTTGTGTTAACATAGTTTTTGCTAAATAAATCATGTTACGGTGCAATACAACCCACTCAGATACGTACGGTCATTCCTTGTAAGAAATCTTGGGAGAATGATGTCTGATAAAAGTAGAGGTGCAGGGAGTTGTTTCTCTATTCAAACCCCTCCCCTTATTGCAAGATGTTTCATCCCCCTCCAACAACACCCTCCCCAAACACTTTCCCTCTCCCGCACACAGCAACAGAGTGGCTGCTGCTTTGTCT
Source organism: Craterocephalus stercusmuscarum (assembly GCA_037177115.1). Lineage (NCBI taxonomy): Eukaryota > Metazoa > Chordata > Actinopteri > Atheriniformes > Atherinidae > Craterocephalus > Craterocephalus stercusmuscarum. The sequence continues at coordinate 7,043,709 of JBBDHI010000008.1, forward strand.
TCTTACACAAACATTCCCACAGAAAAGGGCTGAAAACCATTTACCCCCTTTTACTTACTAACCTCTTACCCCCCTCCTCGGTGCCCCCTCAGAGGTTGTTTTGGGGAAGAAAAGAGTATCATACCCCACTTTCTCCTTCCTTCCCTCCACCCTGTTTTTACTCCCCCTAGTTTCACACAAACACACACACACACACATATGAACATGTGCACACATCCAAACTGAATCCGCTCGGTCTACAGCTGTACACGAGGTGACAAATTGGGATCTTTGTCTGCTTAAAGGGAGGTGGAGGGACCCCTACTTTGCACACACACCAACGCACACACACATTGAGCCATCCACTTCTATTGTTGGCAAGTTCCATTGCACAGCAGACAATGGGCATTGCCCCCGATGTTTAAGAGGAGAAATATGGTGCTGCCTTTGTGGGAGGTAGAGAGCTTTAGTTCATCGAGGTAGTGATATAGAGACAGAGAGATTAACAGAGTGAAAGACAGAGAGTGCATAGAGAAAACGGAGAGAAAGAGGTGGAGAGGAGGGAAGGATGGAACGTTCATGTAGAAATTAAAGTTGAAGAATCAAAGCAACTTAGCACAAAGAGCGTGTTCAAGGAAATGTGGTCACATAAGGAAAAAATAACATTTAAAATGCAACACTGTGATAATCACCTTTAATTAATCTACATTTGGTAAGTTAACTGCTGGCATCCAAGCTCCCGCCCCCCAAAAAAAGAAAGAAAGAAAAAAGAAAATGACGTAAATGTGGGGACAGGGGGTTAAGATGGAGACTGGAATTTAAACTTCACTGGCTTTTTTCAGTGTCTGTGGCAGGTTCGGTTACAAATGAGTCTCGACAAAGCTCATAAAAATGCCCAGAATAGACCCAACGTCTCACCACACTGATTATTACACTGCTAGCTTCTCAGAAAAACATGCATCCACACATGCTCAGAGGAGCACAGCTACTAATGCAGCGGATATCACGGGACTTTTCACAGCAAGTGAAGCAAACGGTGATGCAGCAGTGACGGGAATGATGGCTCACTTGCTTCTTGATTTTTCTTCCATTTCACTTTTTACTTACTTAAATATTTGACTTTTTGGAGAATAAATCACTACAAGTCCAATAATTATGAAGCTACTAACAGAGGACTGCTAGTATAACGCTAACGCTAACTGATTTGAATTGACTAATAGTTTCTGAAAGCAAAAAGTTTGATTTGTTCTAGATGAAGATACTTGCAGTTAGAATAAGACAGCTGCAGGGTTTGGCGCAGGGCTGCTAACAGACTAGAAACAACACACACATACAGAAGGCCGACATGGCCAGCAGAGGTGGGCTGACCCTGGGGGTGAAAGAGCCAAGCGTTTGACAGACTCCACCTCTTAACTTGTTAACTTGCTAATTAGACCTCACAGTCACTTCATGGGTCTGGACAATAGACTGCTGAGCGATGATCAGGCTGCGATGCACACACACACACATACCGACCCTAAAAGCTAACAACCCCCCATACACTCTACTGATGTGACCACCTGCCCTCTCTTGCTCTCCAAAAGGACAGTGTGTGTTTGACTTTTAGAGTGTGCATGTGTATATATGTGTGTGTGTGTGTGTGTGTATGGTGGGAGGGTTGATGATTTGGGGTCTGGCAGTTGTGTGGGGTCTTGTTGCCACGGGAACAGGGGAAAAGAGGCAGGTCTGCTATATTGGGTGTAGGATGTTGTCTCCCCCTCTCTTTACTCCTATATGTCTTTTACTCTGTGGCACCTTTATACACACACAAGTAAAGCCACCAGAAAAGAAGTAAGGCCAGATTTAATGGATATATGTGTGTGTGTGTGTTTGCGTGTGGAGGGGGTGGGGGGGTGCTTGTGTGGTGTTTGCCCAGTGGTCTCCAGATCGGGGCTAAACGGGGTTAAACATCTATCCATGTTAGAGTCCCGTTCTCTGAGTTCTGTCATTAGCCTGCAGCTTAGAGAGCTATTACTGACACAGCTGCTGCAGCTCGCTGGGTAAACACACACTCACACACACACACATACACAAATACACTCTCTGGTATAGCAAGCTCTCCACAGGGGATTGTGTGTACTGTCTGTTTGTGGAGCAAGGCTGCCAAATATCACAAGACTAGAACAGTGAATGTCAAACTGCCATCCAGTCGCTTTTTTGTAATTCATGTGTGTATGGGTATGTGTGTGTTAATGAGAACATGTGCAGAAAAGGTCTCTATGAACCAGTCATGTCATACAGCCCTTTCTTGCTCTGAATTACTTTGACCTTAATTCAGGGCAATCAGCCATTAGTTGATTGAAAATTATTCAATTTTTATCACATATGAGGGAAAATAAACTTTTTGTTGGTTTAAGACATTTTTATGTGAAGTCTGGCTATAAATCTTTACAATAAGGAAAGGAATAAATTATTTGTTTGGAGGGGTTTCAATAAAGCAAACTTTTTCATTCTGTTCCATTCTGTCTGGAAATGGTGACAAGCATGTATGATGATGCACTGATGACAAAAAAGATCATTCAATGTTTAAGAGTTTGAAGAGTTTTGCTGTTCTACATTGCATTGTTCACATTTTAAATAAACCAGTGCAGGAAAATGTAGCAGCTTCACATTAACACATGAAAAACGGTCAAATTACTCCATTCTGGAGCTTCAAAATAGTTACATTTCTACTGTGTGTCTGACATGCAATCATCGCATGCATATGTTTTGCATGGAACTGTTATGACATGTTCAGTTACATTTTTAAGGGATTAGATCGTAGAGGAGAGTGGCATTGCACTGCTAAATGTCAGCTTTGGGCCCCAGCTTATCCAAAGCATCCCAAAGAGTTTCACTTTTCAGCTTTACTGCCTGTTACACCGCAGGTTAGGCATTAAAAAATGCACGATTTGGCCTAATTATGGGACAGGTGGACACACCATCTGTTAGATGTTTTCTTGTAGAACTTGGCTGAATAAAGCCATGTGAACTTTAGGAAAAAGTAACCCTGGTAGTACTCTCTGCATTATCAGTGTAGGATCTGATGAAGCAGCTCGCTGCATGGTACAGTCACATGGACTTTTGTGAAACCAAAAACAGGACAAATAATAAATGAGCTACAGGTTAGATAGTATGGACAAGTGAGAGCTTGATACTTGCTGTGCAAGGATGGACCTTCTTCTCTGTTTCTGGAAGAAAATACAAACATTTACTGGAAATAACTTGATAAAAAACAAGCTGCTCTGTGGAGTCAGCCTCTCACAAGGTGTTTGTAGCTCCCTTTGGCCTCGTGGCATCTGGGAGCACCATGGGGAGTCTGTGTGTTAAATAAATGACTGGAGAGTTTAGCCCATGTGCTAACCATGTTATAATAACACGAGCAGCGCTGGCCCTGCCGGGCAGCGCTCAAGCCTAACGTGGGGCTCTTCCGCTGGGTCGCCTCCCACGGGTGAAGCCCAGGCTCCACCCGGGGCCTTGTATATTTTTCCCTGGCTGCCTCTTTGTTTTCCCTCAGCTGAAACAAGTCAGATCAAAGAATGCCTTAACCTTCTGTCCCCTCATTCCTCCAACCACACCAACACTGCCTTCTTTTAGAGCCACAAAGGTTGAGAGAAGAGGACTGGATTCCAGAGAAGGTGTGAAGGGTTCGACTACTCATCTGAAATAACTGGCCCAACTTCAGCAACCTAACAAAAAAGGTCAGGCTTCCTGTCAGTTATGATACCATGGGAACAAAGGCAGACAACAATCCAAAGAGCCATATTCTCATTGGAACTGCAGTGTTTGCTTAAGTTTATGGCTATAAATTTCTGCACATATAATTCTACAAAAATGAATATGTGTGCATATGCAAGGTGCAAAGTGTCCCCATTGCACCCCATTTGTGCTCTTGTTGCAGACAGAAGGCATTGTCAGCTCACAGGGCCTTCATCAAAGCTTTAAACCTACCCATGGTCCTGCTCATTTGTTACACACTCTCTCCAGCATGTGTGTGTGTGTGTGTGTGCGGCTGCCAAGCTAACAAGGCATTAGGTATTGTTACAGGAGCTCACTCCAACCGCACCATGAGCGAGCCATTACACCAATAAGCCTGCATCATTTCCAAAGAATCCAATTAAATTTCAGTCTTACAGCGCTGCACTCAGAAAACACAGATTTTCTCAATTGAGAATGTGCAAACACGCACGTTACACACAAACACACACACACTCACAAAATGTCTGAGGCAGGGTACAGTTGTCCGTCCCTCTGCTTCCCTCATTTCCTTGCATCTGTGTGCAAGAAGAGCAGAATAAACCAGCCATCCAGCTGTCCATGCACAGAAGATCTCTGTCTTTGTAATGCAGAAAGTGCACCACTCTGTCTCTCTTGCTGCTCTTGCTGGTGTTGATCATCCTCTCTTTGTCTGTTAGTACCCAATATTTCTTTTATTTCTTATTCACATTCTTCCTTCCTCCGGCTCATCCCTGTCTCCCCTCTTCTCTTCCCTCCTTACTTTCCTCTCCAACGATTCTGGTTGGCATCTGTTAAGCCGCTAAAGAGAAAGTGTGTATGCATGCATGTGTGCGTGCATGCGAGTGTGTGTATGTATGTGGTGGTCTTGCTGGGTTGGATTTGAACAAGCCCATGCCTGTTCTGCCCCGGTGGCCTATGAAATGAGAAAGGCAGCCACTGTGCTGCAGACCTCCACTGATAAATCTACCAGGGTTACCCTTCTAAGTGTGCATCTGCGTAGACGTGCACGTGCGTGTGTGTCAAGTTCACATGTCTGCATGTGTGTAAGCGTGCATGCATGTAATGTGTGCGTCCCTGTATGTGCGAGCAGTGATCATCTGTGTTTGCATCTTCAGCTCCGTGACGCCAGAATAGAGATTTGGAGAGATTTGATTTCACACACCCTAAAGCCAAAAGTGTGTGTGTGTGTGTGTTTGTGTGTGTGTGCGCACCATGTGGTGTAATCTCCACTCATTGCCTTAAATGCATGACATTAAAACACCACTCAGTCGATTCTTCTTCAGATATTTTTTTCCCTCTTGTCGCTTCTTTCTCTTTTCCATCTTTTTTTTATCTGTGCATGCATATTCGTCTCGGGAGAATTAGAGGTCATGTTACCAATCTATGGAGCACTCAAAGGTGGCGTAAAGAGAGGTAGACTGACACAGTCAGAAACACATAGAGGGAAGGGTATACCAAGAGCACTCAAAGCCTGGGGTTACCTCGCTTATGACAGCAGGGTCAGATATTGAAGAGATAAAGTCAATAAAACACACCATTTAGCAGCCATATTCATCTGGAGATGGCTTTTCTTATAGCAAAGCAGTGAAAAAAGAAGAGAGAAATAAAGGCCAAATGTGCTTACAGAATGAACAGAATTGTCATAGTTTCATACTTTACAGGGTTTAAATAAATCAGAAATGTAGAAGTTACGATAATAGAAATATGAAGGTTCAAAAGAATTTGCTAATTTACAGAAAATGCAGCAACAAAATAAGAAGCTATGCTGAAGACGTTGGGAGGCAGGGGCATAGCCAAGCGGCTGGGCGCAGGCCACCACATCCTGGTTCAAGCTAAGCTAATGAAACTACAGAGATCCCCAAGAGGTGCAGAGCTCAACTTTTCAGGCCATGACCATTTTTTTCCTCAGCATAGGATAAATGTTTGCTGGGGCTACCTGAGCTGAGTCTGCAGATGATGGGATTCAGGCCAGTTAACCGCTAAGTTGGCTGTTTTTGCCCAGAGCAGATCAAAAGTGGCTAAAGGCGAGCACCTGCAAGAGACTGGAAAACAACCGTAGCCAATCAGTGCAGGAACACAAAGTCAAAATCCAGGGTCTGTGCATACAAAAGACAGCCCCGCATATAATCTGGCGTCTAAGCAAACTGAAGTGTGGAATCATCTTTGCATTGTCTGTAATATTTATTCTACTTTTTACGCATAAATATGTTCAAATCCATACTTTACTGAGAAAATGTAGCCAGTTCTGGGAAAGATGATGCCAGTAAGCATTCCCCATCTTGTCAAGAATGCTGCACTGTATGCACCTGCTGTTGATATAAAGGAGATCTTAAAGTGTGCGATATTTTACAGTGTTTTCACATCACCGCTGCAGCCCTTCTGCTGCATGAGGAATTCTACAACCACCCAGCCTCTCACCAAGGGGCTCGTTCAACAAAGCAAATATTGTCACACACAGACACGCGCATGCTCACACTAAACACACCTATGTAGTCGCACATCTACACAAAGTCATAATTCATGCGTGGAGGCACGGACCACATCTTTAGTGCATCTGCACACACATACAACTATGCTGGGGGTCGTTGAAGGGTTTTATGTGAGGAAGAGCCCGTTCCTGGTCTGCCATATTTTACTTCTCCAGTGAGCATGTGTGCAAATGTGTAAAAAAAAAATAGTAAAAAATCTGAGACATTATCTTCAAGCCATGACAGCCGTAATTGTGGAGCACATTAAAATGGGTGCAGGGTTACACCTCTAACTACCTTCTATTAAAGGACACACACGCTCAAACGGCTCCCCTCCTCTCCGGATCTTTCTCACTCTAAAACACACTCACGCAGACGCGCAGAGAGGTGGTTTCATTGTGGTCAAATGAGGAAATGAGCGTCTCTGAGCCTGTCAAAGCTGAGTGCTTTGAGGAGAGCCGGTGTGGTTAATGTGTACATGTTGATGTCTTGATTATATGTGTTGACTATGTCCTGAACAGACAGGTCTGCCTGGTATGAAAAGAAAGGGACAATGCATGGAGAAGGGAAAAGAAATATATTCCAGTGCTGGTCTCAGCATCCTTTGGATCTGTTGTCCAACATGCTTATCTTTTTTTTTATTATGACACATATTACATTTTGTAGTTTTTGCACCATAAAACTTTTGGCCTTTAATCCTTCTCATTTTTGTTGAACTATCTTTGTGTAAACAGGAAAAGAAAATGTGTGCTACCAGAAGATTTTCCATCGAGAACCCACCTTTAGCGGCATTTGACCTCATTCTAGTTGCATTTTGTGGTAAAAATTTCAAATTTTGATTTCAAAAGAGGTGGCATTCTTTTCCAGTCTCTCTCTCGTTTATCTGTAAACAAAGACCTAGGCTACACATTCACACACACATACACACTCATGCATGCACACACACACTCAGATTCCATCAATACAGCAGTAATCTGTGCAGTCGATAAGCCAGCCTCATGGCTTTGGTCGTGAACAAAGGCGAGGGCACCATGTCCGTTATAGATCCTCCCTCTCCTCTGTTCTTGCTAAATCTCTTCACCTTTCTTGATCACACTCACACACACACACACACTGACACCTTCACACCGCAGGAATGCTCGCACATGGCCAACCACAGCGAGATTTAACATGAACAAGTGGGCACTTGGTAGAAGAATTCAATTGGCCTCTCTCCTCCCTCATTGCCGTCTGGGTCTCTCTGCCTCTGAGAGCGTCACAGGACATGCCAAGCCTTAATGCCTTCCAATCTCATCCCCAACACACACTGTCGCCTTTCATTTAAAGGCCTTCCGACAGCGATGTCCAGCATCTCTGCTCCTCTCTCCTCATTCCTTTCTTCTTCTTTCTCCACCTCTCTGTCTGCCTCTGCCTTTCCCACACAGGAGTCTCTCTTTCTGTGTGTTACTTAAACCATCTGCCTGTCTCCATCAATCACTCAAATTACATCTTTGGGTGGGTTGTGTCCCTTTATTAGCTGTTGTTCACCATCATTCATTAGTCCATGACTTTTTTTTTTTGCATATCGTCCTTGTACCGGGTTCTCTTTTTCCCTTCTTTAGAGCATCTTTTACTTCTTGTCTTTGCTCTTTTGAGCTCCTCTGTTGCTGAAACTAAATCTCATGTTGCTTATCAGTGTAGCCTGTGCCTCCCTCCCACCGTGTCCTCTTCTCTCGAACAGCTTTCTATCTATTTGTCTCGGTGTCAGTGTTCGGCACCTCACACCGCCACTTTAGATCCACTCCCTATTGTCCTTTCCCAGCCTTCCACGCTGGCTTTTCAATTGGCCAACAAGAGTAAACACCAGTTACTGAGCATCAATCACATCACATACACCGGCAGAGAGTGAGCATGAGTCTCCAATTTCAACGTCACTTTTTTTTTAAACCACCAATTTTACTCAGAACATGGTCACAACAAGCGGAGACCATCGTGTCTCTGCAGCAGCTGGATGAAACAAGGTAATAAAAAAAGAAAACTGGTATTAAATTGGTGTCATCAGACAGAGAAATAACCAACCAAACGCATATTTCCTAATTTCTTGCGCTAAGTTTATAAATATAACTACTACATCAGCCTTGGCTTGGCCAACAAAGCCTCCTAACTCCATATCTCTAACCACTTCACCTTCATCCTTCCTCCTTATTCTCATCTGCAGGTTTGTGAAGCTTTTCACAGAGTCATCAGGATGCGTTCATCATCTTGTACGTGGTTCATAATGAATAAAGTAAATATAGAATCTCTGCATTGTACTTCTATAATTACACATGGGCTCATCCCTGTTTTTCTCCTGATCAGTGCCAGTGTCTCAGGTCAGAGAACGCTACTCATTATTGCATGATTTTAAAAGCAAACTTTATATACTTACAGAATAATCTTATTTCCAGCCAAGTAACACACCGAGGGAAATGGTGGATACAAATACGGAAACAACGTATTAGATCAAACAAGGGCAACACCATCTAGTCCAAACTGAAATGAAGGTACAATCTGAATGAAACTTGGACATTTGTCTGGCTAAGTTGCATGGCAGGAACAGGAAGTCAGAGAAAATCCAGTTGCCTGATTTGTCTGCAGCGATCAAAAAAGCGAGAAGCTTCTCTTGTACGCATATAGCACTAGACTGAAGTGTAGCATCGATGCCTTGTTAAAGCCCTGACTGAGCACCATAACACGATAATTCAGTGTTGGGGAGTCTGCTCTTATCTCCTGTACTCTTCCTCTCACCCTTCACTATCACAGCTTCTCTCCCTCCGTCACTCAGAAACACACATATACCAATATACATTCTAGTTTTGCTGTAATTTTTTCATTATTCTTGCCCCTTCAGTCCATTCCATACCCTTTCATCCCAGCAAATTTGATTTTGGCGTCCTCAGACACACATTAGTGTGTCTTTGTGAGTGTTTGTGACGCCTTTGTGGATTGCATGAGTGTGTTTTCCCCCGAGCTGTAAATCAGTGCTGTGTTAATTGGTAGGAACAACAGCAACACTTTGGCAGTATATAATGTTTTATGTTTGTTTCTTTATTACCATCTTCAGTGTTCATCGCCACATGCGTGTGTGTTTGCACGTTTATATTCATGCATGTGTTCAGGCTTGTGTGTGTGCATATGCACTGCATTATGATCGTAATGAGACACCATAGATGAGAGGGGACTGGAAAAGCGCAGAGGAACGTGAGCATGATAAGCTTCTTAACGATGATCACTCACTGTGTGAAAGTGTGGCTGCGCGTTTGCATGCAAGATGCATCTGTGTGTGTGTGTGTGTGTGTGTGTGTGTGTGTGTATGTCTCCTGAGCCTCTCCACTCACAGGCGGGACACAATCAACGCACCTCTCATTTGCAATCAGTAATTAGAATGCTAATTAGCCCCTGGGAGCTAACGGGAACTAGTGTATTACAAGGGCTTGATTAGGACTGCTGTTCCTATGGGACAGATTTACACCTGTACGCTATTGGCTCAAACACCTGTCAGTCATGACCTCTTGTCTTGTTTGGGTGGGATTATGACTGAATTTGAGTGTGACACTGGAATAGCACTTACTAAGAAATTTCTCCCAGTAGTAAGAAACCTCCATCAACTAAAGACACATAGTTAACATTAAAGGAATATGACGTGAAAATCACGAGACATTATTCTTATGGATTCAAAAAAGCTAAATTCATTATCTGTTTATATCCATGATTCAATAACTGAGTACTCTCTGAAAGTCCAGGGAATGTTATTGACATATTGTGTGCATAGATGTTTGATATTTTGAGAAGATAGAAAGATGTAGTGTCACAACCTTTTTTTGGTTGTGTTGGTGATTTCTGTCGATTTCCTTACCAGCAGGCAGCGATGTGTGGAATTCAAAAGAAAGTGGAGTTTAGATTTTCATTAATTATCATTGATACCACATGTTAGCCTGCACCACACCCTGTGGCAGCATCTTCCAATGTCAACCGCTTATGATACGATGAGCTATGATTTCAAAAGCTCGTATTGTGTTTTATTTGCTGTGTGATTAATGGAAATGATTGAAAATGTTACAAGGTTCCATTGTTTTAAGCAACATGACAGTAGTAAAATATTTATTATATGAATATTTTCATCAATATACCTGCTGAGAGCAAAGTTGTTGTATCTAAACCTCCCGAAATGACTTTTGGTTTTCAAACACAACAATAGGATTAGAATTAAAGGTATCGTATCATGCTTTTAAATCCTTCTTTTTCACAAGTAAATAATTAATTTATGGTTTATATAAAGTAAAAATGCAATCCTTTGGTCTGAAATCATTGTTAGTATAGCTCCACACACCCC
>JBBDHI010000008.1:7076412-7087516 GCA_037177115.1 Craterocephalus stercusmuscarum
ACTTAATAAAATTCTGAGTCTGGTCTTTGTGAGTGTGTGAAGGTTTGTACATGTGTGTGTGTGTGTGTGTGTGTGTGTGTGTGTGTGAGAGAGAGAGTTTAAATGAAAGAGAGACTGAGAGAGGGAGGAAAGACTTTTCCCTTTTTTGTTTCTCTCTCCTTCTCTACGGAGTACTTAATAAAATCTCAAGTTGTGCGAGGCCATGCCACAAAAGCATAGCACACTCACGCTCACACACATACACATTCGTATTCACATCAGTGGATACATGGCCCTTAATTTACATCAGAGGGGAGGAGTGCAAGGCTTTCACGAATTAGCATCTGGGGCAGCAGTAGCTGCTGATTTCAATCCAAGTTTGTCGTTGAAGCAAGAAAAGCAAATTAATTATCCTTTGTGTGTTTGTTTCAAAATATTGAAAAAGGAAGTAGAAGAATCCTTATCACAAGAGATGAATGTAAGGAATGAGACTTTTTTTCTGGGAGATTAAACTGATTTATGCTCCAAAATACTCCATTCCAGTTCTTAATATTTCAGGAATTTTAAAAGAAAGGGTCACTTTGAAGGAAACTCCATCAGCGCACATGAAGCACAGGCCTTAAGCTTCTGCATCGAAATCTTTTAAATGCAATAATGGAGCCGCAACTTGTTTCTAAATCATTCAGTATTATGATGCCTCAACATCATGATAGGAAATATAATCAGGAAAACAGCAAATAAACTTCCAGTAACATTCTGTGGACAGAATCTAAGACATTAATGGGAAATGACAGAAAAGAAAAAACAGTTGTTTTGACTGATAAGAAGACCTTTAAAAATGAGCCAATTTCAAGATCGTATCTGATTAAACTTTGTGTAGGAAGGTCATTGCTGGTATTCGTTGGACATGTTTCCTAATCTTAGTAAACAAGAAGGAGATGTTTGTTCTGTTCTGCTCCATCATTTAGGGCATTAAAGAATTCATCTGGAGTAACCAAACATGGGCTTCCTTCCTGCGGGAAGACTAATGACTTTACTATTAATGAAACTCTTTCTTTCCCAGGATGAGAAATTAATCAAGGATAAAGTGGAAGAAGGAAGATATTAAAAGTTTAAGTGGGGCTAAGTAATAAATTATCCTCTCAGAAAGCATTTGACGAAGATAAACTCCTCCAAATGCTCACACAGTGTCCCAAAAAGTACCTCACAAAAGAAAGGAGTAAGGAGGGATAAAAGATTGAAAAATGGAAAGAGAGATGGGATGGAGAGCAGAAAAGGAAGAGATGAGGTGAATGAAAGTAATTGGGGCTGATTTATTCCTTCTTTTTAAAGAAAAAGGATTATGTAGGAAACAGAAATAGGAAACTGGAATAAAGTAGAAAAGCAAAAACATGAGAAGAGACAACATGAGATGAAAGAATGTGAAGAAAAACAGAAGGTTGGAAAGAGGAAAAGCTCTTCTGTTTCCTCCTGACATCCTCTTCTGCTTGCTTATTCTCCTCTCGCTGTTAAATTATTCAGGACCACTTCTGCAGCATGCTTGATTAAGTTTTCATTTCTGCAAATTACCATTCTGAAACGCGCCACGCTACTGAATCACATAACCACTACAAGCGACAAGGCTGTTTACCTGCTGTCATATGCACGGGGAGGGAAATGTGCGAAGGGAAACAAAAGCAGCATAAATGATTACATTATACCTTAATCATTTCTTTGTATTGTTGTGATCGCAACGTATTGCGAACCTCTTTGTCAACAATGTTCATTTTTTAACATTTGTGCCAGTAAAGCACTTTTCAATTGAATTGCAAATTAGAAAGTGAAAGAGGGAAAACATGAGAGGAACGCCAGATAAATAGATGTGAAGAGACTGTGAGGAAGAGTTAAAGGCTCCTGTTTTAGTCTCTAATCTACTGTACATTCATAGTGATGGACTGTGATTGCACAAGCAGTCAATAGGTCCCATTTGGAAGAACAATGAGAGGAAGACCAAACATTATGCACCCGTGCAGTTAAAGCCCCATTAGTGGGAATGCACTGTGGTCACTTTTCAGCAGTTTAACATGTTCAACACCTTCATTGTGATTACGAGGATCCCTGCCTCTAATCTGTTCCTCCCAGTATTATGGGGTGATACATTTCTAGAAGCACAGTTGGTTGAGGAAAATCACCTAAAGTTGTAAAGTTTATATTTATCATAGTATGAGTCACCATTGAAAGTGTAGCGTTAGCTGCATGTTGCCTCAGCAGGTGGTCACATTCAAACCAGGCTGTTGAGATATACCAATATCAGCAATGATTTTTATTTAACAAGAAGCTGATAAAGTGAAAATCCAACTGACATGTAGAGGTTTTTGTTTTTTTTTGTCGGACTTCAGTTGACAAAAAATGAATAAATAAAATTAATGGACGACTTAGTCAATAGGAAAAATGTCTTTCATTGTTTTCAAATATTTATATCACAATAAGAGTACAATAGTACAAGCCTTTTCTCTTTGTGTCATGACAATTGACTTCATACTGAAAAAAATCACAGCAAAACTGTTGATTACATTGTCTGAAAGTCTCTTTTCATGTCTTCGCAGAACAGGTGGTCTAAATGCAGGGGTCTGAACAATTGTCACTTTGCATGAGCCCCCTGCAGGACATCCGGCATGCAGCCCCGTCATGACTATGATCAGCGTGTAGAAGGGTTCCTCCAGGGCAACGCAAGCAGCAGTTAAGGAAATGATGGTGCTTAAGATGAAGAACATGCATGTTCAGACCTTGGAGAGGCAGTGGGAGGTGTGTGAATGATCTGTGTCTGCAGATGGACTGGACAGTGGGAACTACATCTGCATCGTTGTTTCTGGAATCACTGAAAGGCAAGGTCCCAGAAAGGGTGAGGGCTCCAGCTGTGCGTAATGCATACTTGTGTGTGCATGTGTGTATGTGCATTTGTGTGCGCACCTTGTATGAGTGCTGTCTAAGGCCCCATGAGTCAGCAGGTAACCTGTGCTTGTGAATCAGCTAAATTCCAGAGTAAAGAGAGTCTGGATCCTTGTGGAAACGGCAATGCAATTATTAACACACGCAAACACAAACTCATTCCGCTTCCTTTTCTTATGCCTCATTACTGCTAATATTGGTTCGCGTAGAGATTGGGTAGATTTATGGTTGACCATGTGTACAGACAGCTAATCAGCAGCAGACCACAAAGGGCCCCTCTGTGGCTACAAGATAAAGATAACCATCAGACCATACTCACTCACACACACGCACACACACACCTGTAGCTAGCAGATAAGCACCGGCCTTTCACCGCAGAAACAACAGGTTCTGATTTACTACTTTGGATAAGTTCAGCAAAATGTCTACTTATTATGCTTCTGTCATCGTGTGTGAGAGCGTGTGTGCGTGTGTGTATGTGATGGGCAGGCGGTTGATTTGTGTCGTCTCTCTGATGAAAGCAATTCGTCACTGAGTGGCTATGGTTGTGTCAGCCGGTATCATGTAGCACATACGTCTGCATCTGTGTGGTATTGTGAGTGTGCCGTGCAAAAGTTGCATCGTAGATTTATGGTCGTCTCCCGTGGTGAAACATCCAGCATGGTCTCTCCTGTAGCGACTGACACTAGATGGCGGATTAACGGTCCACCTCCAGCCTTCTTCCTCTCTCTTCTTCTCCCTCCTCTCTCTCAGTGCCTTTCTGCTTCACGCTTCTTGTAAAAATCTGGCCTCTACTTAGTGCTCCTGTTATCCGATGATAAACTATCTGTTATCTTTCTTGCACATGCTGAAGAAAAGAGACATTTATTTTTATGGTCTTTGGTCTTTTTCTCTTCTAGATAGTGTCCACAGGACATCGTCCTTTTCCTTATCTGCTCTATTCCCTGTGTTGCTGTGCTTTGTTCCTCGTTTAGCACAACTGCTCCTTCTTATTCTGCTTGTCAGTTAGGTTAGGCTCAGGCTAACACTGATGCTGTGTCAAAGATATTTAAGCTTCTCATTCATTTCAATTAAAACAACAGCTGCCATGTTCTTTTTTTAGACAGAATACACTTTTTTGTGGCAACCCTTCCAAACAAGCCGTACTTATACAGTCTTAATGTACTTTCTCTAAGCACTGCAAAGCCTAAGTCTATGGCTTAAATTGTTGGGACATCCACTTCTGGAACGACTGGCTACTACTTTAAATGTTTTAAGCTTGAGTACAATCGTTCAGTCAAAGATGTTTGGAACTGCTTTTATAACTCTTCACAGTTGCTTCTTTAGGGCCTTGTCAGCCCGTTCATAGATTGATTTTTATTTTATATGTTTGCTCCGGTTGTTCACATACAAGTACAGATTTTAGTCCCTGAAAGCAAACAACAGGGTAACCAGGCTCATTTTATTTGACATGGTAACTAAAAAATGCCAGCAAGACTGTTTCTTTGTTAGCCTTGTTCACAGGACTAGACATGATTGCTCAAAAATGTGCAGTTTGGTAACAGAGGCCTGAACATACTGCAAAGGTTATTCTGTGCAACTACTGATGCTTAGGGACGACACCATTTCAGGGCTGTAGCTGGTGGGACGACTTTGTTGAAGATACTCGCTCGTCATCTGCGTCAGGTCGGGCCCACGAAGCTGACGCAGATGGAATATGTGATCATACTTGAGCAAAGGATAAAAGCATCATGTTGCAATATGTTGCGTAACCAACCTGTCGCAGACGCCGTGCTAATATAACCCAGCCTTAACACAGGCCTGTCCGCCACTGTCATTGAGTGAACGGCTTTGCCCACACATTGAGACAGTGGTAACGAGATCACCTGTTGTGCCTTCAGAGAAGTCGTGACCACACTGGACTAATAAGCCGATGAGCAGAGGTTGTGTAAGACAATGAACACATTTTGAGTGACAGTACAAGTGTAGGGGGAAATAAGGAAGTATTGCAACATGATAAGGTTGAGCACATGCCTCTGATTACGTTTGGCATTCCTTCGTGGACATGTCGAGGTGACTATTTACGTTTAGGATGAGTTTGGGGGAGAAAGTGTTCAAATACACACATTAGTTTAGACGAGGTCTTACATTACTGCTGATGTCTTTCCTCCTTCCTATTTGAATGCTCTGTTTTAACAATCATAGTCTTCCTTACTAATGATTAATTAATTGATTTCATTAGCAGTACTTGTCTAGTATTCATCCTCTTAATTCCTAAACAATTCTTAAACAGTAATTTAATCTCATTTCAAGCTCTTTTCTGGATGAAATGATTTTTTTTTCATGTCCTGACTCTCGATCCATAAATCCTCTCTCTCCCCTTGCATTGGGGACCCCTACGTTTAAATCATCTCCAGAAATGTGACCTATACAATCCTTTCATTCTAACCCTGCTATGCAGACTTTTGTTGTTTTTTAAGAGAGTGAAAAACTCTGTATCACCTTCCAGCCACTGGCTTGGAAACTGAAACATTATTCAGTTCTGGACAACTTTGTTTAATTATCACAGTCATATCTACTGACTGTCAGATGCTTTAGTGAGGAGAAATATTTTCCACAGCAGCTTTAATCCTTTTATTCTCTCCTTGCTCTTGCCTTGCATCTTTCCCCCTCTGCCCTGATCCTCTTCTCTCTCTCTTTCTCCTCTTCTGCCTCTCTCTCACGGCTGAGGCCATAGATCTCTCTAACAGGCGCTATCTGCAGCCCTAAGCCCTAATGAGGTATCATAAGGCGAACAGTTTGCAGCAGCACCGTGCTCCTCTTTTATTTGCCAAACCATATCTCTTCCTCTCCCCCCTCCCGAATGCCCTCTCCTCGTCTCTCAATTGCTCTATCAGTCTGCCCCGCTCACCATATCTCTCCCTCTCTGTCTCTTCTCTCCTTCTCCTCCCCAGCTCTCACCCTCTCCCTCTTGCTCTTCCCGCCATTGTGTTTTATCTCTCTTCTCATTCACCCGTTGAGCTCCCCTCTCCCTGTCGCGGCGGTTTGAATCATATCTGGCCGTCTACATATGCTAAAGCCTGTGTAATTACAGCAGCTCTTAAATAAAGACACGCTCCTAAAGCTGTCGGCTGGAATCACAGCCAAACAAGGCAGGAGGGGCCTCCCGGCAGCAACAAAGCTGTCATAGATCACTATAGATTTATCACCGAGCGAGGATGAGGAGAGGGGAGGGAGTAAAAAAATATGTTTCACATATTGTCACACACGTAGTGGAGGGTACATTTTTATCATGTTTTCATAGAGGAAAAAAAACTAATAAAAGAGGGAAAATATACAAGAAAAATCATTTTTTTAGACCAGAATTACTTTTTAAAAAAGTTTCTATTCATGATTATTTATCAGAAAATAAAGAAAATTACAAACTCCTATCCTGTCAAATGTCTGTATCTGAGATGAACTCGAGTCGACGACGCTTCTTGGCACATGGCCTTGGTGCATTACCGGCTCTGAACGCTTATGACAGCTCTTTAAACCAACACGATGTCTGGGAGTCTCCATTCTGTAAAACAAAGACATCCATTCAGGCCTAACATATCTCTGTGGCTTTAAAGTCCTCCTGTCTGTCAAAAAGCAACATTTAGGGTTGAATTTCGAGCACTTGGCTTCTGTGTGTCATTTATCTGTGTGTCCTTGAAGCAGGACTGGCTAAATGAGAGATCCATGTGATGGGCTTCTGCTCTGGATGTCGAACTGGGTTTGTTGGTTTTCTCTTCATTTTTATTAAGCTCTTCCAACTCCCCCACCCAACCACGTCTCCCTATAACTGTACGCCTTTGTTTCCTCTCATCTTCCTCTCCCCCCTCCAACCTTTCCTCCACCACTCTTTCTTCCCCGAGCCTTCTGTCTTTCCTGACTTCTGTGATTCATCAGTGCGAGCGGCAGCCCAGATTGATCAGCCTCTGAAGGCAGAGCTGTGTGCGCTGCTGATGTTGCAGTAACCCCCGCTGAATAGCGAGCAGCAGCCATGTGTGTGCGTGTCTGGGAGAGTGTGAACGGCACAGGGGGAAAGTGGAGGGGACATTTTTTAAAATGTATTAATCGTTGTGGTAACAGCGGATGAGAGTGGCTGCGACAGGCCCATCTTTAGGGAGGGAGACCGTACGTGACACATGCACACACACATGCCTGCGCACGCAAAGCTGCATTCTAATATCCCGAGGGTTCAGCCCAAGTGCTTTGCACAGTTGTATCAGCGCGCGCACACACACACACACACACATGCACCACCTATGGGGAGATACAGGGCAATTTATCACTAATCACTAGACTCCAAACTTTGTATTCATCTGGATTTCCTATGATTAATAGCTTTCCACAGTAAACTTTATCTCTCTGAAAACTACCTTCAGTGTGTGTGTGTGTGTGTGTGTGTGTGTTTGGAAGTAAGTGGTCTGCAGTGTAATCAGTGTTTTAATAGTTTTGGGAGAAAATGTTGGATTATCTGCAAAGCCGACGCTTTCTGCATCTTTCTGTCTTTTCTGCACTCTTCCTATTTTAGTGCTTCATTGGAATTTCTTTGTATCCTGCACTTTATCCGGCAATCTGTGGGATTTAAAAAGTGCAACAAAAAGATTTTTCAATAATAATAATATAAGAAAAGTCAGTTACCTGAACTGGATTCTTTGAAAGACAACCCTTTCCATCTTTTTTGTGTGAAAACCAGTTTTCAAAGTAATTTAAAATATTTTTTTATTAACTTGCACCATTCTGGGGTTTGATTCTTGATCGTGTGTGGTCCAGCTTTCTGCAAGACCGGAGAGGAGGAAAGGAGATGGAGGGAAGGCAAGATGAGAGCAAAGCTTGAGGAGGAGGAAGGAAAAAGGCAACAGAGGAGAGGAAGCTGAGAAAGCGGCGAGTGGAGGAGAGGTGACAAGGCTTTGGGGACAGACAGAGGACATGAATAATTTATCAACACTTCTGATGGACAGATTAGGGGAAAAAATGAAGAGAGACGGAGCGAGAGAGAGGGACAGAGATGGAAAGAGGGAGGGGGACTCAGGCAAGAGAGGAAGAGAGATTGAAAGCAGAGGAAGGGGAGGAATAAAATGACAAACGGAGAAAAGAAAGAGAAGAAGAAAGCAAGTGAAGGGTGGAGGGGCCACACACTGGAGCTCTTTGATCCTAACAAACCCCTCTCACCCTGACACCACCATGCCATCTGTGGCCCGCCCTGCATGTCACTGTGTGTGTGTGTGTGTGTGTGTGTGTGTGTGAGGAGACAGTGACAAAAGAACACAGAAACAGATACAGATAAGGCACAATTATTGTGTTTTTATGATCAAAATCAAACTCGCTATGTAGTCAAATGGATGATTTTAAAACCAGAAACTGTTCGTCCTGATATAGATGAAGAGCAAGCATCCCATAGTTACATCAATGAATGTGTTCCTGGAGTACAAAGGGGTATTCCAGGACTCCATCGCACACTTCTGAGGGAATGTAGAAATGTTACAGATTGATTTTCAGCTCATCATTTAGCTTGGATTAGCTGCTGGATATCGCTCAAGAACCCATAATGCAGCGTCTGGCAGGCAGCGTCGCATACAGCAGACTCTACGCCGCTTACAAAAGTTCCAAAAACAAACAGACACTTGTTTTTGTATCAAGCTTCTAGCTGAACATCACAATGACAGCCTCTGACCCGTGAGTGTGTGACCGTGTGCTCAACGTTGCTCATAGTAAAAAATGTCTCCATTGATGTTAAAATATGAGAAAACTAGGTGAACCAAACACACAAATCTTCTGTCTCCCTGTCTGACACACACACATTTACCACCCCTCACTCTTCTTCACCTGCTTTGACTTTCACATGTTCTTTTTGTCCTCTTTCTTTCTCTCTTCCTCTTCCTCCCGGTGCACCTGTCCTTCATTACTGCAGCCATCACTTTTCAGCTTATACCACTGGCTGTGCGTATGTGTGTGCGTGTGCGTGGCAGCATGTGGCCTGTCGACACGTCCCTCCTGTGCTGCAGACAACAATCCTCCGGCAACACACTCCCCTCTGACACACACACACACACACACACACTGCCATGACCAGTTGCCCCCAGCGACCGGCCATTAGATCCTGCGCCGTGCTGCTGTGCCAGGTCGCAACACATGTGACCTAATGGTGAGCACAAACACACACACACACAAACACACACTACTGTGTGTGAAAAAAAAACTCGCTGACATTGATACAAAGTCAGTTTTGGTCTGTTTTTAGTTTTTTCATTCTTGTTTTATTGTTTGGACTGTTCACGCACCAACAAACCAGAGTCAGACTGGTTTCAGGTTTTTGTTTAAATGTGACAAAAGAGTCTTTCTTTGCATCTCTTAGCCAAAAAGCAAACTTATTTGAAGAGATGCAAAGGACTCAAAAGCATGAAAGCATCACATGGACCCTCAGCCTCATAGCTTCAGCAGCACGGAGTAATAAACCATCATCAGAACTATGATTTAAATCTTCCCACCAGCGTTTTCACTCACGAGCCAGTCTTTGCACGGCACCGCTCTGACAATTAGGTGAAAGCACACACACGGTTCCCTAACAGTCTGCAGAGCCCCGGTTGGTGACGTCCCGTAGGCCGGTAGGCTTTTTCCTGGGAAACGAGGCCGAGCTAACAAATGTGCAGAGATTTAATGTGCTGTCAACGCCGAGATAAGAGCGGCATGCTCTGTTTGTATTTTTTCAGCCAATGATGCTTTTCTTTTTTTTTTTTACATCTTAAACCAAACAGAGTATGTGAGACAGGAAATAGAGCACGGCAGATGAAAACCCCAAAGACGAGTAAACTAGGTCAGACAGCGCTCTTTGGAATAATCTCTGTCTGCCTTCCCACTCTCATCTGGAGCCACAAATGAACTAAAAGAAAAAATATATTGGTTGATTATTGAACAACACGGCAGGAACAAGCCCGTTTGCTTATGAAGAGGGAATGGGGGGGGGGGGCTGTGTTAAGCACTTGTGCACTTTTTTACACACACATACACACACAAACCCTCCCCTGTTGGGTGTAGAGGAGAATCAATATGTCTTTGAATGAGGGTCAGAAGGGTTGTCTGCCCAGGGAGAGCTGACAGATTTGCTCTCTTTTGCTCTGCTAAGCCCCTGCCTGCTTTTAACACCCCCTAACACACACACACACACACACATACATTTATACAGACAGAAATACACTCAGACATAAAGAAAAAGGTATGCACATACGTAAACACTGAGGGCAGAATTCCCAGCATTTTTGACGCAGGGATGCGATATTAGGCACTGCACATCGAAATGAACCCTGCCGCATATCCCACTGAGTGTGTGCGCATTTATACGGGATGTATGTGTGCGTAAGATACAGAGAGAATGCAAAGGATGGCGGAGGCCGGGTTTGGACAACAAGGGTAGCGCAAACAAAGAAGAAATACTGAAACTCGCCAGGATCTTAAACAGAAACCAAGTAAAGCTGGAAGCATAGGATGAGAAAAGTGAATCACAGAGTGATGAGTGTGAATAGCTGGAATCTGATAAGCTGGTCAGGTGCAGCTGTGGAAGTGCATATTACAGCATAACTCAGAGAAATACAGAATAATAAGTGAGAGGACTCAGGAGGAGACAGGAGCAGAGTCAGAAGCAACAAGGCAGAAAGTCATCTCTTCAGCAGCAACATCCAGCTCATTTTCACCGGGAAATGTGTGATTGGTGAGCTTGTTCACATGTCTAAATGTGGACATTTAATAAATAAATAGATGTAGAATATTTTATATAATAACATAAGAATTAGCCTCTTGTTTCATACAGGGCCCCTTTCAGTCAATGTCCAGTTGCAACCATGTGTTTATTGATATCAATTTCATCTTTTTTTTTCAAATTTCCCAATTTTAATAAATTGCAACAGAAAAGTACATTTATAAAAATACATTTATAAGAAGCCCAAAGGAAAATAACGGCTCAGGTGGGACTTGAATGAGGTACTTTGGTATCCCAATTCTTGCTTTTGAAATAAGTTACTTGTGTAATATATCTCTTTTGCATCCGTTTTAGTCAAAGTTAAATATGAATGTGTTACAGTCTGCAAGGAAATGCAGGTATTGTTTTTTGCAGTCTTGAAAATCTTGTAATTAACTTTTGAGCAAGCCTGCAGCTTCATGCAAAACACAGGCTGTATGCAGTGTGAGATGTTAA
>JBBDHI010000008.1:7099033-7109805 GCA_037177115.1 Craterocephalus stercusmuscarum
CTCTCGATCAGACAGGAGGCCTGACACGGCGAAGATCTTTTTCCCGCTGTCTTCTACTGCCTTCAAAGCGCTGCTGGGTGAGCCTCCTGGAGGGATCTGAGCACCACCAAAGTCATACTCTTTCCCCTCAGCATCAGAGTACCGCAGGTGGGGTGAAGCCTCAGCATCCAGGCAGCCTTTGAGACGCTTGGCTGGGGTGAAGGCAGACTGATACCCGCCTGGTGCTCCGTCCCGGTCTTCTGGAGGTGATGCGAAAGGCCTGAAGGCGCCAACGCCGCTGTGATTAAGCATGCTGATGGGCGAGCAGTCCAGGTTAGGAGGGGCAAACTGATGATGGAGGTGAAGGAGGGACGGAGGAAAGTCCCTGTTGGGGAATCCTGGTGGGACGGCACCTTGACGGTGGTACATTGATGCAAAAGTGTAAGAACCATTGTTAAATGGCAAATGGACATCTTTCTCAACAGAAACCGGGACACCAAACGGACGTGGCTGCTGGCATGGAATTGAAGCGTCGCGGGAAGCTTCAGCAGTCGAGGCCAAGACCATGAGGGCTGGGGAGGCCAGAGGATTAGGCAGATAGGAGGAGCTCTCCATCTTGAATGCTGCCCGGTGGAGGTCCATGTCTGGGTGAATGGAAGCGGTTGCGAGGATTTTAGGAGGAGGAGGAGGAGATGTTTCCTCCTCAGTCAGACTGGAAACAATGCCCAAGCCCTTTGGAATGGGTCTGAGGAGGAGCAGAAACTGGGTTGGTGATTTTAAGGAGTTGGCATTAGATGAAGGATGTCAGAAAAGACCCCTTACTAAGAAAGAAGACTTTCTGAAATAAAAAGGTAGGGCCACTGAGACTCAGGTTAGCTTGAATTCTGTTAATTTCTCTCCAGAGTAGCTACAACAACTGAATGTGTCACAAGCCAAACTCACAAGAGCAAAGTTCAGTTCAAATCATTCCATGCCAAGTAATACTACTGGGTATCTTAAGTTGCTCATGGAAGTCCCAGTTTGGATTAGTCCTGATGGTTAAATTCTATGAGTGGTCTATATGAAGTTTGCCCTCTTGGTTAAAAAGGAGTAAAAACTTCCCTCGCCTGTGACTGGGAGTGTTGCCGAAGCCGAACGGTCCAGGAAAGGTGGACATATGTAGGTCATCAAAGCTGGTTCCTCATCTTCGGGTGGTCAGCAAACTGAGGACAGACAGAGCACAAGCATTACATTAGTTTCTAAGAAATGTCTTGGGTGTCCATGGCTAGTTTGAATGCATTTAGGGTCACACAGGAACTGTTTAAAAAATAACATATCATAGGAGCAACTCATGTTCAAGTTGACTATGTTTTCCTTAACTATGTTTTTTTTATGTGAGAAAAGTTTTTTACAGGGTTGTCCTGATGTTCTGTCTTCAGTCTGTGTGTGGTAGAAAGGAGAGGAGCTAAGTGGAATGTTTTCTGATAGAGAAACTGTTGGAAGTTGGGACTTGAAGTCAAAGCTTTTGGGACAGAGTGTTTTTCAGCAGAGATTGTTGTTGAAGCCTCAAATTCAAACCCTCTTGGGAAAAAAGTGTCCTCAAGTTGACACTGTTGATCAAATCCCACAAATCCCCGTCCTTTGACTAAAAGCCAAGAACTATTTCAAACCTCAAACTTCTCTCACTTTCCCTTCCTCTTTGAAAAAAAGTTCTCCAAACTGTTCCCACATCACATCTTTCCAGTCCAATCTTTACAGACCTCTATGTCTCATCTCCTTCCAGATGTCCCCTCCTTGTCCTCCGTCGTCTTTATCAGCCTCCCTTTCCTCTCTCCATCCCCATCACCTCCTCTCATCTCCCCAGTACTATCTGTTCTCCCTCATTCCTCCATCTCAGATCTCGGTCTAAGCCGCTTATTCCTACCATCTCCCAGGATATTATTGGACCAGAACCACTTGTCTTAAGATAAGGACACACATCCCCCACACCCACAGATCTGATAAGAGCCTGTGTAGCTCAATGTTCAGCTCAACAGCCGACTCAGTGGGGCGAACACACTCCACACTCTTGAAGGCTATGCTACTCTATCTCCCCATCTAACCACTTTTAATTCCCAATTTTTACTATCTGTGCCCCCTTTCTTTTTACATCTTTCCTGTCAATCTCTTCTCCTCTCATCCCTACATCTTTACCACCCTTCCCCACCTCTGCCTCCTCCTTCTCCCCTGGGTGATTCAGATGGGTGATATCATATCAGGCCTCTCCATCTGCCATCCACGAGTCAGAGGAAATCTGACTGAGTGAATAAATTAGCCGTACTTGACCTCACGACCCCCCACAGCATCCAAGGCAAGAGACTGGAATCTTCTCTCCCGGGGATTAGATTGGAGCTGGGTTTGGTGGGTCGGAGGAGCATATAGAGGCAGCCAATGAAATGCAAAATAACATTTCAGAGATTTTTATCCTCAAAGGGCAATTTGAAGGTGGCTGGCATGTTAAAGGTCCAATATGTTGGGATTTAAAGAAGGTAACGATGCACTTGTCATACATATGTCAGAGGGGGATTTTGTGGCAGATAAGAGAAGATCAGCTTAACAACAAATAGATTAGCATGTGTAATTTTATTCAACTTTCTTAAATCTGAGGTCAAACGTGAAGCCATACGTACATATCCACACATAAATGCAACAAATATAAACTTACAGTATCAAATAGCGTCCGGGTTCGCTCCAGACAAGCTTCCAAACTGCGCTGACTACCAGCCAACATCAAAGGAGAAACTCCCTGGGAAATGAAAGCAGAAAATCTTTTATAGCTATCAGCTGTCCACAACACTCATTCAAATCAATTTCCAAACCTGATCTCGGCTTTGGCACACTCCTCTACCGCCCACACAAAGACACACGCCCATCAAGCAACAACTGACCGGAGAAAACCGAGAGGACGACCCAGAGACACAGACACGGACATGGGAAGACGTGAGATGTTTTACATTACCGCAAATGTACAATGGACTCGTGTGGAGTGTTGGGAACAGCTTAGGATAACACGTCTCTGGTCTGGACGGATGCCACAGAGTCACATTACACACCTCTCCTCCCTCTCCAACACCACCTTTTTTTCCACCTTCTCCCCTTCTATCCTTCTGTCCTCCTATGCAATCCATCCTGGAAATTGCACCATAATGAAACCTTTTTCTTTCATATTCCTTCTGTTCTCTCTACCCTCCGTGTTCTCTCTCTCTCTGTTGGCATCCTCTGTGGTCATGCAGAATGCCGGATCACGCGCTGTCTTGAATAACCTCTAAAAAAAAAAATCTGGCGGGTGTCTGAGGTGTTGATAGCTGGGTAATACACTGATAAGTACAGGGATATTCCAATTTTATCATCATTACCCAACAAGCTGAGGGGCAGCAAGTGAAGGGCCGTCAACATGAGGTAGCCGACCCAGTAAGAGGGCCGAGGATATTTCCTTACAGGCCGCAACACAAGAGGAGGGAGGAGAGAAAATCAAAATACCGGAGAGGAAGGGAGAGCACGATTATGGAAGGGATAAAAACGCTGCAAGAACGTAAGCAAAGTAGGATAAGTCCAGAAGATTTGAGACACAAAAGGGAAGCACAAGACATGGTGGGGAAAAAATAAATGGAAAAGAGATTTGATGAGAAAATGAAAGAGAGGAAAGAGTAGGGGTGCTAAAAGTGTAATTTAAAGTGCAACCTGTCGCAGGTGTAATGTCCCACTTACAGAAGTGTCAAAAAGCTGCTAATAGACACTGACATTCTGTCCTTCTTTTTTTGTTACCCTTATTTCTAAAACAACAATCATAATTCCACATGACACACACCTATGCATTCCATCAATATATGAGTGCAATTACATCTAATGCAAACACGCATAATGTCAGTTGGTGCCACTTACAATCCCATTTGCCACTGAGTGATACCACCCACACATTGTCTGACACCGGGTGTATGCATTTTATAATAGAAAATGTCACAAGGGAACATTTACCACGCTGTCATAATTTGATTACAGTGTGCAAGAATGATACAGCTGTCAGCGCGATATTAAATACAAACAGCAAGGAGGGCTTTTCACATCCAATCTGCACTTTAAGTGACAATGTTGGAGCAGTCAGTGAAATTGGGGTGTCAACAACAATGTGCTTTTACATCATTCTGTACTAGAATCTGACTCAGAAATTAGGAGTAAATGGGAGGGGGGCAGCCTCAATGTAAAATAATTGATGCTATGGTCATAAATATTATTATTTTTCCTTAAAATAATCATAGACTGTTATTTGATTGCTGAAGAGAATCAGGAGGTGGACATCATGAAACAAATCATTACAGGCCTCCAATGACAAAGTAGCATCTGTTTCCATAATGTGTTTTCAGTGTCGCAACATTTTTGTTTTTGATGTTGCAAAGCATTATTTCTTCGACCGAGTTGAGGAAAGAAGCATGAAGAGTTCTAAATGTCAAGATCAGACAAATAGGAAGAAAAATGAGATCCAACTTGGTGCAACAGTAACACGACAAAGAGCGCTTCTCATCCAAGCTCTCCGTTTTGTTGACTTCTGTTGGAATAAATATTTTTCTAGCTTGGCTGCTCTAAGTGAATAACTGACGCCTCTTGCTGTTCCAACAAGGAGCCGAAACTTGTCACATCGAGTTTTCCAGTTTGACTGCGGAGTTTTGGAGAGGAACGAAAAGGAATCCAATTTTGTTATAAAAATGTCTTGTCGACTGTGACTGGTGTGTGCGTGTACGCGTCTCTCTGTGTGTCTACTGAAACTGTCGAGAAGCAAAGCAGCTGAAGGTTTTTTTAATGGCGACAGAGAAAAAGCAGCCTGTCTAAGTGTGTGTGTGAGTGTGTGTGCCCCCTTCCCGGTTCATGGGTATATTTAGAGATTGTTGACAAGCGTGAAAGTGCCACTCTTACATTTTATTACAAGACAGGCCAAGCCGTGTCAGTCCTCTCATCTGTCTGATGAACACACACAAACACACACTCATGTGTATATAGTTTCCAATTACAAAGATTTTAACATGATCATGCATCTATTTTCAGTTAATGACACAGATACATAACTACTGGACCAAAGTTGATGTTTATTAAAATGTAATAAAAGTGTATCTGTAAATATTCAGACACAAGTCCAAAGAAAAGATTTTCAGAATGTTCATTGTCCAATTTAATTATATATAATGTTCTTAACAAATCTAGATTTTAATAACAACAAAACACTCAAAGTTAGGAGAGAACCAAATAAAAACTGAACATTTTAATGACTGCACATATAAGACTTTTTCGAGAAGCTTCTTCAATCAGCAGAATAACTGGTTGAGGGTGCCAGAAGTATGCGAGGCTCACAGCTTTGTACCAAACTCAGTTAGATGATCCACAATCAGTTATGAGTGAATAAATACGAGTCAAAAAACTAAATAAGTGCATTAAATATCAATTCAAGACTGCAAAGATGTTTTTTCTTTTAAAATATAAGGCTTTTTCCTTTCCTAGAGGTTATTTTAGCTACATCGTGACATACATCAGTATGGCTTTACAGACATAATCTGCCCTCATCTGTCTCCTACTCCAAATGCATAGGGCATCTGAAAAAGGAAAATTAGGCAACAACAACCACAGGCTGTGGTGCAGCTGAAATCATATATTCAACAAGAACTTACACAGATTTTGCTGAAAAACTGCTAAATTAACATCCTCAGTTCTTAAACAACCAATAAGAGTATTTAAATGGATGACTGACATAAGGGTGAAACTTTTTTAAAGTGTGTTAGTGGCATCAAATTTCAAATCTACCAGTTTGATTCAACATTTTCCAAATACAATAAGTTTGGTGAATAAATTCGCTGAAAATCGTTTCAAATGTGTTTTTACCAATTAGGCTTACACATCTAACAAATCACAGGTTTAAGTTTTATTTTATTCTTAGAAAACTTCCAAACTTTTCTCGGCGTGGTTTGTACTTGCGTTAAATAAAATCTAAGACATATAGTGCACAAGAAAAAAAAAACAAGTTGAATATCCTCCGAGAAGAAAATGTTCATGTCCTAAAGCTCAGTGGAAATATACGGCCTCTAACTTCTACCGTCAGCCTCTGCCATTAATATGCAGCATACTGCTCAAGCTTCCCTGCAAGCTTTGGCTTATTGTTACTATAATTCAGAGGAATTACAGCGATGTACATTTTAACCACCACAAGTTGATTTGGTGTTGAAATGATTAATATAGCACCCCCAAAAGAAAAAAAGAAAATCAATATTTCTGACAAAAAAACATCTTTCCTCTGGAACAGGAAGGCTGGACATTTATAAGTCACCAGAGCTGTCTGTTTTAACTTTCCCAGATTTAACACATGATTATGAAACAACCCATTCAACAATTAAATGTTTGATTGCATTATCAAACATACTCACAGATAGCTCATGGTATCCATTATCCATTCACTGGATTTATTCATCAATTAATATAAAAAAGCTAAAAAAGCACCAGATATGGCGATACATGGTTTCACTGCAGAGGCGCCACAAAACGCAGTCAGTGGAAAATATCTAAAGGCCAGAAACTATAAACTGTGGCCTAATCTGGTTAAAGAGACAAGAGTAGTAGCAGTATAAAGGAGTTTGAGTGTAAACCAGACTGAGGGCTGATTTCAGCAGCCAAAAGACAGCCTGTCGTCACACTCTGGATATTTGCAACTATTGCATGCTCACAGACGGGGAGTAAACTGCAAATACAGGGTATCTGTTTGCATGCTTTTTAGCATAAAAAGCTTGAGCTGCCCTGCTGGAAGATCTGCTCTGTATTCTGAACAGAATGCAGTGTTTGTGCCCGCGCATGAGGAGGTGTGCGCATGTGTGTTTGCTGATGTCCGAAGAAACAGTCGATACTATTGAAATCTACTCATTCATGTCTGGCCATGAGGCAAAGCTCAAATGTCCTTGTGAATAAGAATCACACCCATTTATCTCTCCTCTCTCTTCCCCCCTGATATTATCCATCCCTGTCTTCCCTTTCAGCCGTAAAACCCTAATTTTGTTTCCAAATGTCTTTCAAATATCGAATCTCGTGTTTCTGTCCTCTTTCTTTCCGCGTCTTTCATTCGCTTCAATATGAAATCTGTAACCAGGTTATTTGTTGCAGGCAGCAGCTGCTGCAGTTAACAGGAGATATGCATCTGCAGTGGGAAATATTACTGTAAGATTTAATAAAAGGCAGACACACACACACATTGCCCCGAGGTGGATAATGATGCTTGGGCAATATTCAGCACCAAAATCAATATGGATCGGATCAGCTTGAATGCTGCAAATCATCCACAACAACTTTGTATTTGTACGATGTGTTATTTAAGCAAGAGTACTTCAACTGTTTTGTGATTTTTTAAATTCTATTTCTGATTAATGTTGCTTTCCTTTCATCAAAGTTTCATGAAATACTCCCGCAACCAGCAAAAGGATTTACCTCTCAAATCAGCATTAGTAAATTTGGAGACAGCCATGGCTGACAGACAAAAACCACTGGATGTCGGCCCTGACCTGAGCCGGGGATTTTTATTCATGGCTTCACCACCGAGGCCCGGTTCAGCACAGCCAGCTAAATCCTGGTACCAGAAAAAAACTAAATGGGAAAAGCACACCATTCCATCGCCACTCACAGATTACCACCTACACACTGTATTTTTGGAGTGTTGGTAAACCAGCCAACCAACTTTTTATGTTGTTTTTGTTTCCCTGAAATGACGTCAAGTTGATTTCTTTATATATCGGACTGTTGTCAGGTGCAGCGTGTATCAGCCTATGCCCAGGCCGTGCTACGGACTGCAGAACCTTCAACATTGAGGCATTGTGAGGAGCATATGTGACCAAAAACCAGTCTGAACTGGATTCATGTTGCTGATATCTAGCAGGATGCTTCTCTGACTGTACTACTTCCAGTAAACCGTATTCTGCGCTTGAGCTGAGTGCTAATCGATGTGGAGATGTTGCAACAGTGAGCTCTGTCATATTATCCCTTTCTAAGGATGTGGCATAAATTCAGTCTTTATATATGTATATGTCTGACAGTAATGTCTCCCTGATAACAGAACTAGCCATCTTCCTGCTTAGAGTGCGAATTGAGAGTGTGTGTGTGGCACCAGCCGCCCTCCTATGAGTCTTTATTGCTGTGCTGGGTTGTACAACAGCAGCCACTAATCTAGCTGGCTGGCAGGCAGACAGGCGGCAGGCTGGCCGGCCTGTACTAAAGGCTGTGTGCAAGCCAATTAGTTGCAGTTTAACAAGGACGAACTGATGCCAGGTACGCTGTTTTCACTCACAGACTTTTGCTGTAATAATCCTCTATTGCAGAGTTAATAATGGTAATTTAAACAAAGGGAAATTTCTTTAATGCCTGCAGGGACGCAATCTGTTCAGCTCATCATTAAGGTCAAAGGTCAGACATTGTAAGCCAACAGGAGCACAGACCCTGATAGGACTTTTTTTTGAAGGCTGCCTGACTGACAACCACATCCCTGCCACGACTTATCGTGCGGCAGTCGAGCATGCAGTGTGAACATCCTCCTGTCAGTGTGTGCACAAGCAGGGGTGTAACAGCGTCTATTCCTGCAGGTACGTGTGCGTATTTACACACAGATCAGCCTCCCTGTATCAGTCTTGTTTCCTGCCTGCATGACTTGCTGGGCCACATGGAGAAAAATTATAAGCAGGCTACAATCGATGTGAGCAAATGCACCGACAGTGTCTTCTGGGGGAGGAATGTGGAGGGGGGCTATATTAGCTTATGATCCGGCTCCCAATGTAACTGATGAATGGTGAGAAACCTGAGAGAGATATGATGTGGGGATGGGAAGGGGGGTGATGCAGATGGGGGCAGTTAGGGGGATAGACAGTGGGAACGAGACACAGAGCAATATGGAGAATAGAAAGTATCTGACATCCGACACAACTCCCCCCATTAGGCTAATTCTTTGACTTTCTCTTGTTGCCAATAGCGTCTCCGAGTGATATTTTCCCCTATAACGGCATTACCAGGGGCTGCCTTCTCCAATGCAATCAAACCATTAAACACAGTGCTGCATCCCCTCCATGGAGTGATTTCCCTCCAATAGAAAATGACTGGATTGAGCTTCTCTCCTTTCCTGTCATCAATAAAAGGAATAATTGGATCTGGACGCATATTCACAAGGAAGGGATAAACTTCAAGAATTCTTACTTGGTTTAGATAGTCTTCTATGGAGGAAGCTTTTATAATATAATATAAATATATTAAAGGAAGCTCCAACTGTTTGTTTTCAGAAAACATGAAAATAAATAAACAGGCTACTAATCAGCATTCATTGTAACTATTAGACATCTGAAATAATGTCTAATAAAAACTTTCCTTCAAAGTTCCAGCACGCAACATTAGACAAATCAATCAGAATCTTCCCAAAACACAATCTGCGTTGCCGACAGGCTGCAATTTCCAGCACGTTAGAAAAAAAACACACATTTGCCTTGTTTGATAAGCGAGACAGCCCTTCAATATCCACCCATTAAATGTTGCATCCAGCTCCGCGCGCTTAATTATTGTGATTACGTCGAAGATAACAAGACAACAATAACACAAAGTTTCGAGACACGATCCGTGCCCGACGCACTTTCTCTCTGAGGGGGAGGACGTTCTCGTGACTGCGTGTTCAAACACTTGTTATTTACCGGCGACGCGTTTATTTCAATTAACGGCTGCTAGTCCAATGAGCTCTCGCGTGCGTTGCGTTTATTAGCGGGAGGAAATGATAAAAGGAACTGGGAAGACGGGGCTGAGAGGTAAAAGAGGAGAGGAAGGTGGGTGCAGAAGAGGAGTTGGTTCTGGTTTTCATAAAGAATGAGGAATTAGTCCATATTGATAGGACTTAATGGACTGAAGGGGGGTCATCAAACTAGTCGCGACTGAGCGACTCGTGGTTAATTTGCTATGAGTGTCAGGTTATGGGGGAGAGAAGGAGGAGTGAGTTGTTGACGCGTGCGTCTCAACGCAATATTTCCAATTAGAAAAATCCGCCATCCCCTCCACCCATCCCCGCCTTATTTTCCCAACATAATGCTTTCAGAAAAGGCAAGAAAAAATTGTTAATTCTTGCATTAATTGTTTGGAGGTTATTAATATAAAAAAACTTAATTGGGGGTGAGAAAATGATATAATTTACTCTCTTCACCCAGATGGAACATTTGAATAAATCCTTATTGCACAAAATTCCTCTTTCATTCATGAAAATGATGTTCATCTCCGTGGAATAAAAGTAAAAGTAAACTTTCCAAAATATGCGTCAAAATAGGTGGAAAGTGTCTCGTTCGCTTCCTGGGCTCCGTATTTAAATAACTTTTCTCCCCGTAGCCATCGATCCAGGAGAGAGGCGGGAAATGGACATTAATTTTAGGTCGACTTCTCACGGCGCAAAGAGGAGAGCAAAGTAGGATCAATGGCGACCAGTAACAGCTGACTGCTGAGAGACTGGGAGACATGAGGGGGTTGGCGGAGGTGTAGAAAACGCTGACATATAAATCATCTTTTGCTACTTTCCTCCCCAACCTCAACACTTTTCTTCCCCTCTTTGCGCCGATAGATTTTCCCTTTGGGATGAGAGAAATTGGTGAGACCTGATTAGAAAAATAAACATAAATTCGAAAATTTCACAAAAACAAATAGGTAGAAGTAAAACTGAATGCAATGCTCAGGTTCAAGATTTATCCGATTATTCGTTTCGTGTTTAATTTAGCTGAAAATATTGATATGTCAGCGTTTTC
>JBBDHI010000008.1:7162519-7174296 GCA_037177115.1 Craterocephalus stercusmuscarum
AAACACAACATATGATCTAAATTATTGGCCATGATTTATACTCCCAGTTTAAAAATTAAGGGATTTTATGTGAATTGAAAATTATGCTTTTGACATCCACAAAAAGTCTGTGTCATCAAAAACATCCCTTTTATCTCATCAAATAAAGCACAAGATTAGAACCAAAGATGGGCAAAGGAAGTAAAACTCATCTTGTTAACATCAGGATACCTTGGGCCTTAACTTTTTCACGTATCACCAAGTGGCAAACTCCGGCTTAGAAACATGAAGCCTATGCAGAAGTGCCAAAAAAAAAACATTAAAAAAAATTGCAGTTCCCCCCTCCTCCACTAGGTGCAGAACTATGCAACATTTTTACCTGAATAAATGCTTTTCTGAATCCTTGTGGAGCTAAACAAAGTGTTTATGGAGTGATTCGATGTTCCCTCACCTCCTCCCGGGGTCTCTGGGATGAAAGCAACACTTGCAGCTCTGCCTGGTCAGACCCGAGCAGATCTTGCAATAACAAAATCTGCTTTTCCACCATCTAAACATCAGCTCCTTAAACGGGTTCTACACAGCCAGGCAGTAACTCTTTGCCGGACCAGAGTGAAGAATCGGTTCACGTAGTTTGCATCAGGGGTGGAGGCAGGTTACCTGGCCAACACAGACGTGTTTAAAACCAGCGGCGCAATGGATTAAAAATAAACTGGGCCGAGGAAGAAACCTGTTGTTTCGGACTTGAAGAGTCCCACATAAAGAAGGTAACATTATTATCCCTGTCTCCTGCTGTGCTGTCTGTTCCTCAGTCACTAAGCAGCAGGGAATCTCTCCCTCACTGTGCTGGGCGCCGGGGTGAAGCACCGCACCGAGATTTACGAGCCGCCGCGGTGCCGATCAGCCTCAGTAAAACACTAGTCACGTCTACAAACATTAAATAAAACTCATATTCTTACCTGCGATCCACCCACACCAGAAAACATATAATCCATGGAATATTTACCCGCAAATCGTGGCTAAAACGGGCACTGCAGGACAGAGGACTCTGCTCTGAGTCAACAGCTGCTGCTACCAACATAGCGACGTGCAGTAGCATCGACAAGCTAGTAGAGGCTTAGAAATATATTCAGGGATCGGAATGGAGGAGATATCTGTGTGCTGTGCTGGTGTAGGGGGGTGGGTGGATGTTTGAACTTTATGACAGTAAGCTCTCAAATGAGACCAGTAGGGGGAGCTCCAGCTGGAGTTGCATAGTTCTGCTTTAAAAGGCAAACTTTACAGCTGAAATAAACATGTTTACAGCTAAAACCTTTTTAGCTTTAAGAGGTCAGGTTTACCTTCATGATAACTATGGGGGGAGTGAAAAAAATTCTAACTCATTTGTATAAATGTTATTTAATCTTAAAATTCTTCATTATTATGGGTGTGAATACTTTTGATTGACAGGTACCTGATACCTTGATAAACGAGGCCCGCGAAAAACGGCCACACACACGGTGCCCAGCCAGTGCCTTATCTTTAGCTAGCCTTCCTCCGTTAGCTAGTTAGCTCCTGTTAGCTCCCGTTAGCTCCAGGTTAGCTTTGTTAGCTCGAAGATACAGGCAGTTCAAAGTTCCTCTCAGTGCCTCGTCATCGGCCACTTTGAGTTTCCCGTGAGTCACGAGACTCGTGACAGTAACAAGATGGCTACGGTGGGAACCTCCCATTGAGATTCTTTTCAGCTCATCAGAAACCAGCGGGTCACCTGGTTTTAAGGTTCGTCCACTCATTTTACAGTCCATGCATATCACCCAAAAAAATATTGATAAATTGTAAATACATGTACATGAAATAATGTCAGTATACTCCTCCAACAGCAACATGTGCCTAATCTCACCTAAAGGATTCTGTAAATGCCTTAAAGAACCCAACTAAAAGCAGAAAAAAACTTTGCCTGGTCGCGTAAAATCCCCACAGCATAATACAATAAAGCTTTGAAAAACATGATTCACGGAGATCCGACCCCTAAACCTACAGGATCGGCAGTAAACAAACTCAAAAACCCTGAGAGGTCCCACGTCCATTTTCTTTATATTATGCAGCAGAATGGGTTTTTGCAGATACGTGATTTAAATACTGTACATTCAAGTGCAATATACCAGAGTTAACGGATAGATTTGAATGAACTATGTTGCTGATACCTGAGATGGACTGGCGATATGTTCAGGGTGTACCCTGTCTCTCAGCTAGTAGTCCATGGGACAGGCTCCAGCTCCCTGTAATGGAGTAAGTGGAGGCAGAAAATGGATGGGCAGATGTTGCAGATACAGGAATGTATTTGAAAAAAACACAAGTAAATGAAAAATAATAACCATTTGCCTGGCTTGCCTTATTAACTTTCAAATAAAAATACCAATATTCAGCTAAGCTGCTTTTTAATTTTTTCGGAGTTCTTGGACAAAGTGAAGCAAATAGCCATTTAAAGCAGATCATGCAACTCAGGGTATGTTTACCATGCAGTACGCACCCCAGAGCTGCAGGGGGAGCTCCATATAGTGAAAATAGGCGACAGACGAAGAAGAATGTTGTAAAGCTGAGGCAACTTACGGTTGTTTTGAACAGGCAACGGCGATTCACCATGGCTTCAAAGGCATGTAGTAAAAGTAATTATCAAAGCAAAAAAACGGATCGCAGATGAAACATGCATATCTGTCCAAACGGATTTATGACCGGTAGTCTCGTGTATCGCGAGACTTCCAAACCAGAACAAATGCGAGCGTCAATGGGCAAAACTGCAAGCGCTGTTTCGGGTATCGGGAGACCCGATAGAGGAGGGAATGTCAGCTTTTTCTGCTGCATAGAACAACTTTAAGTCTGATGTTGGAAGAACAATTAATACTTTTTAAAATATGTATATGTCTGTAAAAGGCTGGCAACTCATAAAATAAGTACATGTCCATAAAAACATCTCTAGGCATTACTTGTAGAACTTCATGCTCGTAGGAAGAACTAACTTCTATAATACTTTGGTACGATTCCACATGAAGAGCTAGATGATGCAGAGTAATTTAACCTGAGAATTGGAAAGCCTAAAAGGCAAGTGTTTGCCTAACATGCTTGTTTTAGGACCGTGGGAGGAAGCTGGTGTACATGGGAAAAAGCTGTATAGACAGAGGGAAAGTATTAAAACTCATCACAAGGCTCAAGTAAGATCATTGTCAACTGGTAACTTTCTTGCTGTGACACGATAGCGTTGACCAACATTCTGCCCTAAATCGGTTGTTTTTTGTTTATTTGTTCCACCAGAATGTGGTGAAATTACCTTCTGTCCTTTTTTTAACCTGGCAGAATTTAGAGACCGAAGATCTGGACCCATGTAACCACGGCACCGTGCTCGGAGTGCAGTTCCAACTTCTAAAATTTCATTGAACTCTACGTAGAGGATTTTGTGAGCAAGTCATGTAGACTTCCAGTTACATCCTTCTTTTAGCTGGAAAGCCATGTGCCAACAAAGGGGGCGGCCTGCTTTATGCTGATGAGTGGGGAAACTCAAAAGACTGTACATTTTTCATTGAGGACATTTAATTGGACATTTTGTAAAGATGGTGCAGGTTAGCTTGCACCTGGTTATGGAGATGTGACGGGGTTCGTTAGTGCAGCCAAGAATCCGGTGATGCACTGAGTGAGATGAACAGCCGTGAGTTGAACCTGAAGTCAGACTTTTTTTAAAACTTACTTTCTACTGAGAATAAATAATTGTCTGAAATGTACTTGCCTGTCTTCCTTCAATTTCTCTTTTTATCTGTCATCTTCCCCTCCCATAATATTTCATCCCTTCCTCTCTTTACAGCGTGCGTCATGCTCAGCTCCTGTGCCATCATATCTATCAGGATGCTGTTACTTAAGAAGCGATTCATCTCTTTGAGCCAGCTCCCACCGATATTCAACCCGGTCAATGTTTAACACTGCTTTTTAACCAACTAAGACATCATCATTACTTTGAGGGATAGGGTCTCTCTGAGTGGAATTGTCCTCTTATTTCATCCTGCCCTCATCCTTTTGTCCTCTCCTCAACTCTCTCTTCTTTCCTTCACTCTGTCATTTCTCCTCTCTTATCTCTCCAGAGAAGGTTCGATCACTTTATGTCCTGTCCTTTGCAATGTCTTGTTCTGTGTAATGACAGTCTTGTACCATTATGTTCCTACAATGTCCTGCCCTGTCCATTTCTGTCTTCCTCCATGTAATGCGTGCCCTTCATCACTAGGCAGCCATTGTGTTGTCGTACGATATCTTAACATTTATTAATTTATCACGGAGGCACTTATCAAAAGTCACTCCCAACCAACGTTAGAGAATGTTTTCCTCCGAGGATTTGTAGTAGATACTCTACATCTGGCTTCTCTGTACTGTTCACCAGATGTTCCACAGACTACCGCTACATCTAATACTAGATATTTGCTAGTAATTCATTCATCATGCTTTTTCATCTTTCTGGAAAACAACTTAATGGCACTAATTAAAACTGCTAACTAGCAGGGGCCCGACCATGGGCCCCTCTAAAACAAAGTTTTTATAAGTTTATATTTAAAAGAGCGACAGAGATTAAGAGTGTTACTCTCCAAAGAGACAATGCTTCTGCATGTTCTCGGGGATGCCTTTGTTAGAAGTTTGTGGCACAAAAGGAAGTTGGAGTCAGGCAGTAAAATTTATAACTTAAATTCTTTGGATAACAAAAAAAATGTACAATTGACATAAAAGTTCCGGTATGAATCGTACTGCATGCAGCACATAAATGTCACAAGAATGTCATGGGTCAAACACCGATGTGGAGGAGCTACAGTACCATCACCAGGGATTTACTGGCTCATTTTAACCTTGGGTATTTGTTAATGAGTTAGATTAACAATTTGACTTATATTAATTTCTTTTGAAAGTAATTATTGGTTATTTTCAGCAGATTTTAACTTAATAGCTCTGCAATACAAAGACTTCTTAAATAGTGGACAGAATTGAGAAATTCACCAAATAATTGTTGCACTGAATTTTTTAAGTCTATGTTATTGATAAACTTGTTTTTCTATGTCCAAATGACTTTCTCCTTTTCTCACTTGTCCTCGGTTTTCTTTCTAATTTTCTTTTCTCTTTTGCGAACAAGTCCTTTGCTTCCACTCCATACGGTGTCATAGGCTGCCAGAGCCAGCATGTCTGACTGACTCCCTCTCTATCTAATATTTGCATGTCATGGATCTTCTTGTCTCAGGCCCCACTTTGTCTCAGAGAAGCTGACAGACCACAGATGGCTCTCTTTGATCTGCCATAACAAGCATCTACATGTCAAATTACAAGGGAAGAGACAGGAGCAGAATGAGACACTGAGACACAAAACAAAAAGATAAAATAAATGATGAACTAGGTGGCTTGGGAACATGTGTCCCTGTGATCACAGCAAATGAGCCCCTTGTCTTTTGATCACTTTATCAACAGATGCATCGCTGCTACCTTTGCAGATGAATGAAGAAAACTAAGATTTCTTTTTTTTTTTTTTAAAAAAAAAAGGAACCATTGATGAAATGCTAGGCAATCTGTTTCAGTAGTTCTGTCGTAATTATACATCAAGACTTGGAAAACAAAAAGTCAAAAAAGTCAAAGAAAAAGAAAAAAGTGACATTGTGGGAGATTCCATGAGATGCAAAGACATAAAAATTTATTGAATTTCAGCCTTGTTTTCCAGATTATTATTATTATAATTATTATTACTGATTTAGTCATTAATTCATTTTACTTAAAGGCAGGGATGTCAAACTCAAACCCATGGTCAGCCAAAATGTAAAAGCTGAAAAAGTCACGAGCCAACATTGATATTTGTTAAAATAAAAATTCCTCCAGATAAAACAATGAACCTTTTCATGTGGACTAAAACAAGTTTTTCTTGAACAATGAATAATGAAGAAGCAAAGCTGAACACTGTTAAACAGATAACTTAATGCAACAATGCAAAATCACATTTCTAAAAAAATATTAATGGCATTCATATTTGACATCGAATTTAAATAAAAGTTTTATGACACTCTTCTTTTGAAGCCTCTGATTTGAATTTCAACAATACATTTTTTTCCCAGGCTAATAATAATTCTAAAAATAAAACAATCAAACAAATAACAAATCCTTGAAAGAACGTGCAAAAGAAAAAATTAATTATGGCACAATTTACTCTGATGTGTCCAGCCAATACCTGCATCTGATCCAGGATGCAGCTCATTATTATCTGGGCTCAGGCTCTGAGTGTGAGACATCATGATCCTGACTGACTGACAAGCCAAACACCAGCAAAGCATTCTGGGATTTAGAATATTAACACTATGCTGTAAGACTGGTGGGGCAGTTCTACTAGTCATTTACAAATGCCTCACGGGCCAATTATAAATACACTAAGGGCCAAATTTGGCCCACGGGCCAGAGTTTGACACCTAAGCTTTAATGTAACCAAATTAACATTATAAAAGTAACTGTAGTAATTGCAAAATCTGTATAACAGAGGGGTTATCAAACACTAACTGCAACTTCAGCTTGGAGATTTTTGTTGAAAATCTAAACTAAATGGAGAAAATAAGAACTCTGGAATTCAAAAGACCACATAAACCTTTGTATATCTCATTTCATTGTCAGAAATATATAATTTATCAGCCCAACCGGTTTCAGAATCAGTTGAACAACTCATACAGGTCTTCCATAACAACTATACGGGGATACAATTCATTCATTGCTTTGGAGTGTAGTCTGTGTTTTGCAGAAAGGACACAAATTAGCACAGACTTCATGCATCAGCCAGTCTACCCTGCTTCCCATTCTCTTCCTGCAGCCTGTCAGTGTGTGAATATGGAGCAGTAGGCCTGCTTACAGCTCAGCTCCAGCCACTGTCATAATGTTAAGAAGCAGCTGTTTGAAAACATGGTCTCTCTTTCTTTCTCCCTCTCTCTCTCTGTCAGGATGTTGGCAGCTCGTGGGAGGTGCTAATGGAAAAGCTCCCACTCCTGTTCCCCTTGTTCACCACACTAATGTGAAAGGCAGCATCCATGTTACAGCTGTGTGTTGCCATGACCTGGCCGCCCTGTCATAGTCCACTGGTCACCCAGCTAATGGGCCGACCACAGAGGAGAAAGGCTGCTTGTAACAGATGGAGAGGAGGAAAAAACTGTTTTCAAGTGTTATAGACAGATAAGCAGAAAAAAGCTCAGACTTTGAGTCCTTTTTTTCAGAATTTTATGGGGAACCACTGCTTTAGCATATTTTCCCAATGTTGTGAGGCATTTAATATTATGTCCAGATGCCACTTTATTTTCTCTTTAATATTATTGTTAAATAAGTTTAACTGACTATTATTGGTAATTATTAAAGGCCTACAACAAAAATGTCCTTTCATTTTGGAA
The DNA here is from genome assembly GCA_037177115.1 of Craterocephalus stercusmuscarum. NCBI lineage: Eukaryota > Metazoa > Chordata > Actinopteri > Atheriniformes > Atherinidae > Craterocephalus > Craterocephalus stercusmuscarum. The sequence continues at coordinate 7,169,905 of JBBDHI010000008.1, forward strand.
TTTAATGTTCTCATGTATTCACAATGAACACTTACACTTGTTGGTTTGCAATAGTACAATGTATATGTCTGTTCATTTGTAATGCTAATATCTAAATATATATATTATGAAATATACAAAACTCTGTCAAGCAAGATCAGGATAACTGATGAAATGATGCACCAATTCATTTTGACTTGATATATTAACAATAAAAAAGGCTTTTCCTTTACAAATTGATTCAAAGATGAATGGATGAAATTATTAAACAAAAAATGGGATTAATTTTAAAAGAAAAAACCTTCTTCAGTACTTCATAGTTACTGTAAAAATGTGGCACTGCCTGAAGTAATAAGTGTTAAACATGGCACGATTGATGTCTGATTTGATGTAAAAATGCAGATTGAAATGATGCAACTGTGAGAATATCATGTTACACGATGCATTAAACATTAAAGGTGCCTCCAAACTTCTGACAGGCTTTGATTCTTTAACCGGATATTTTTCATCATTAGTGTGAATGAAAATGTACCTTAAGTTTAAGCAGAAGGTATATTTACACCTCGGCATAAAATGAAATGAAAATTTTCATATACTGACAATGCTTGCGAATACCTAAATCTGAAAATGGCTCATTGCAAATCAATTATTTTTTTGTTTTTTCTTTCATGCGATTAGAAAAGCTGTTAAAAATATAACTCAAAGCAAACCTAGAGGCCACTAACATTCTGTGTTCTTAGGAGAAACTGTAACTTAGAGAGGTGACTCTTTCATAAATCACTGAGCCACAGATTCAAAGGCTAAAGCCAAAGATTCACTACATTTACGCTTTTTTATACATATTCATGCTTATCCTCTAAGATTGTGTTTACTTTCATTTATCACAATATAAAGTCTTCTGTGCGATAACTTCAAGAAAATATATATGTTCAGTTGACCAGACAAATGGCAACGATGCGCCTTCTTTGCTTGTACATTTGTGTTTGTATGTGGCAGATTGGGGAGAGTGTACCTTAGTGTGTGTGCTGTGCAAGATGCTGCCAGAATTTGACAGCATCTTGTTTTTTTGCATATTTTGTAGAAAACATGAACCCTGTAAAGCTTCCTTCAGCCATCACAAACACTCACAGAGACACACAACGCACCTGCAGTCTCATTTCTAAATCAGACAAGTCTGTCCAATCTTTCTCCTCAACTTTTCAACTGGACTACAGCTTCAAACAACCCTTCATAGAGTTTTTCACTCCCCGTTCTACTGTGAGACACCAGCAGCCATAGAAGGTGTCGTAGGTGTCTGCATTTACACATTATCATATGTCTCTTTGCGCTGATCATCAGATACTCGAGACAATGGTCTCATTGATGGCGCTCTAACTCTCAGCATGTTGGACTCAGTGCTACTGAACAAACAAGTCTCAGTTTGTCAGGCCTGACCTGAACTATAGTCTTCAGGTGAGCAGCAAAACATTGAATCAGTTGAGTTGAAATTGCACCGAGATAAGAGGTCTGGACAAAAAGAAAAAAAAGAAAAACATTTTCACACATTTTTTTTTACCAGAACATTCTGAGAAAAAATCAGCTTGACTTGTAAAAGCGGATAATATCCGGGCCATCGGGTCCTACGAGCTGCATTCACTCGTGACAATGCATAGTTCAATCATGGCCTGTGGCCTTTAATGCCCGTCCTCTCCAACCGTCCTCAGTATTTTTTTTTTTTATTGTGCTCCATCTAAACCAGATATGCCCCCATAAAAATCTCGCAAAAATGATTAGGTCATGGCTTTTGCTCCGTTTGGCCTCAAAGGTGGGAAACTTCAATGGCAAGCAATCAGATTTAAGCCAGTAGATTTATGTGTTGAGTGGTTTTAAAAGGTTTGCATTAGCCTGCCGTAACACAAACCACAGACAGGCAGGCAGAGTATCAGGTGTAAAAGCTCTGTCTATCATACACACTCTATTGTTGCCAGGTTCTCTCTCCCCCACCACCAACGCCACTCTTCCTCTAACTGGCTCAGCTCTCATTCTCTGTCACACACTCTCTGTCTCTCTGACAATTGCGTTATTTGGCCTTATCGAGGAATATGAAACGGCATGGCGTGACATCTCTCCAAGCCCAACAGATATGCCAATTCATTTCGCAGCCGACGATTTGACAAGCTAGACTGCTCCTCTTGAAAGACGTCATTCAAGCGCACCGCCGCCACCGAGCCACGCATCCATCGCCTCCACCTTCCCCGCTCCCCCCCCCCCTCCTTTATCCTGCCTTCTCCATTCCAGCTCCCCTCTCTCCTTGTTGCAATCGGCAGAGGTTCGCCTCATGAGATTGAAAAGGCCTTTCTTGAGAAGCTTGAAAAGAACAAGGGAGCAAAAAAAAAAAAAAAACTCCTTTATATGCTTCCCTCTATCACTTTCCAGGGAAAAAAGGTGGAAGTATAAGAAATATAAAATGATGGGGTGGCGGAGAGAGGCAAGCAGGTGATAACATTGGGGATATTAGGGGTTAGAATTGTGGAAGATGAGGAAAGAGTGAGAGCAGGGTAGAGGACAGACAGAAAATAAATAAGAAGAAGAAGAGAGAGGAGATTGGCGCTCTGAGCTGTGGTTATTTGAGGGGATGACACAGCCACTAATACAAGTGTTTAAATATTTGATGCAGGGAGGGATAAAGCGGGATTGTCTCGCCACGGAATTGAGTGTCAAGACGAGAATCTATTACAGAGCATCTGTGTGTGTGTGTGTGCGTGTGTGTGTGCGTGCTTGTGTATGTGAATACAAGGAAGATTTGACAGTGCGGCTGAGCAAAGCCTTGTGTGTGTTGTTGCTGCAGACTCCTCTCCACCAATTCAACAGCCCAAACCCACACCGCTTCACCTCCCTGATCCCCGTCTCCTCCGCCACCAGCAGCACGCCACCTCCTCCTCACTTAAATGTTTTTCTGCCGTGCTTCAGTAAACGCTGATTATCACGTCTTTTAGAATGGAGGATTTTGGGCACGGAGCAGGACTGAAAGTGGGTGATGGAGGGAGTCAGAAAGAGACACTGGGGTGCAAAGAGAGGAGAGTAAGAAACAGCTTTTTCACAGCAAGAGAATACAACGGAGGGCCCGAATGTGAAAGTATTACAGAGCAGGAAAGCACCAAGATATGCAGATACCGTCCTCCTAAAGCTCTTCTTACAAGTTCACCAGTTCGTCCTCAGATTGATATGCTGTCATTAAACAAATACCTGCCCTTCATCTACACTTTAATTCCTAATTCAATTTCTTTTTTTAAATAGAAGTTAAAAAAAAATTAAATACAGGTAAACTGTAGATTATTTTAAAAACGAATTGCTGGGTTTTTTATTTAGTTGTTGTTGCATGATGCAAATTTTATAATTCAATGCAATGTTACTACTATTACTTGTCATTTGTTTCTCTAAAAATAAATCTGAAATACTTCAGTCTTATTTACTAACACTTTCTTATTTACCCTTGTTCCAGGGTGGGGATGGAGTAATTGTGTAAAGGCCAGTAAAAGGGCCTGTGGCAGAAAGAAAGAAACCCTGATGCAGGTGCATGATGCAGCTGCAGAATGGACTGATTTGAAGCGGCTCATGTACAGTATAATGCATGGCATATCATATTGTTTCCACATGAAAAGTGAATATGCATCAAGCAAATTACTGATAAAAAAAAACAACATTCCTAATCGGGTGCTTAAAAAATCTGTTTTTATCTGAATCGAGATTCTTGTTATAAAGATTCTGAATCGTTTCAAAATTTCCAAGAATTGATTTTTAAAAGAGTTAAAACTTATTTGCCTGACTACTTCCAAAGCTACTGCTAAGTGACAGAGACATGTAAAACTTTGCAAGGTCAGCAACATTTAAACCATTTTTCGATAAAAAAAAAAAATCTGTTTTCTTTCACTAATGAAGCAATTCCTCAGAGCGCCTCCTTGTTTAAAGAGGAATTGAGATAATTAGCACCTTTATTTATATAAAGAGGATAGAATGTGAATTAAAATCAGTTTGAATCGAGAATAAATACAGAATCGAATCGTCACCTCAATAATCAGAATTGAGTTGAATCGTGAGTTGCTTTAGATTCACATTGGTCCAAAATGTCTGTTTTCTGCCCACACTGAAATCATGAATAATCTTGTACAGACAGGATGATGAAGGCCTGCAGGAAAAACATGACAAAAAAAAGAATAACTCAAAATAAAAAAGTAATGATGAATTTCAGGGAAAAAAATAAATCAACAATCAATATTCACAAAAAGAGCTCGGCTGGTTATTTAGAAGCACCGGCAGTGGGGAAAATATACAAGGAAACAAAAAACCCAACAAGAAAGAAAAGGAAGAAAAAAAACAAGAAAAAAAAAAAAAAAAAAACACGAGCCGATCGGCCTGTCTGCTTCGCCGGTAAGC
>JBBDHI010000008.1:7293822-7304379 GCA_037177115.1 Craterocephalus stercusmuscarum
TTCTTTTAGACCACTAATTCAACTGCTTAATTAAGATATTTCTTGAGTTTGACATTAGAAATGTGTGTGTGTGTAATTAAAGCATTTTTTAAAGATAATTACAACATATTACACACAAGCACTTTTGTTGGTTTGTTTTCCAAAAAGCACTGTGCTGTCTTTACTAATTTGCAACCAAATGGTGCAGAAATTATTCACTCATTAACTGATGGAAAAGATGACCGCACATTTCCACGTTTATTTGAGCTTTTTCATTTTGAATATTTTCCCAGATACTTAATACACAAAGACCCTCTTAGCTTGTTAGAACAATCATTACTTTTCACATCATGTTGACTGTGTGTTGCTTCTCATTTCTGCTTTACTGCAAAGGTCTCTCTTCTCTCACGTTGCTCTGAGCTGAAGTACCAGGCAATTCTACAGCAACCCAGAGATGAGGAGTGTAACAACAAAGAGGTGGATGACAAGGAGGTTTTAGTGTGCACACAGATACATACACACACACACCCACCAGTGTGTGGTAGTTATGGGCTCGACAGCTTTAGCACCCCCATATTGTAAACAGAAGGGTGGTGACCGCCTTCCTATGCTTGTTAAGATCATCTCCGTCATTCAGCAGGCGCCACACTGTCAGCCACTCGCTGTGCCTCGACATAATCAACATTAACCATGACACACATACACACATACACACACAGTACGTTTGTAAAACAATATGTTCAAATCACACACACATGCTCCAACAAGCAAATGTCTTTGGTGAGTTGCCATGATTAACTTGCACACAAATATTTGCACCCACTGTGCACAAGTGCAGATATATGTGGAAGCTTGTGCACACATTTCTCCACCACACACACTAACGTATACCCAGGCAGCGCTGCGTGCAATCAGCTTTATCCATGTGAGCTCCTTAATGGGCACCTCATAAAACAGATGACAGCTCTGCTACCAAGAACATCCACAGGGAAGAAAGGCTACCTGAGCTAACACACACACACACACACACACACACACACTGAAGATAAAGAAACATACACAATCTGACACATGTAAAAAGTGCTTAAACACAGACAAGGAATAAATTCATATTGTTAGGTCTACTGGACTGTCTGTATTGCTGCTTTCCCACTGAAATTAGCGCGTCTACACGGGTTTTTCAAAGCCGGGTTGACCCGCGAACAATCAGCATTTGGCTGCTTTCCCATTCACAAAAAAAAGCCGGTCTGATCCCTGCTGGCAGCTGCGTTGCCTCTGTCCCACAGCTGCCAGGCTGGTGATGCATCACACTGCGTTCACGTTGATGATGTCACCCGTGCAACAGAAATCTAGGCAAGTAAGCAATAATTGTTGCCATTTTTCTGACTTGTGTCGCCTATTTTTAAGTTAAAGTTTAGTTTTAAAAAAAGGAAAAATGGAGAGCGAGTCAGGGGTTGAGAATGTGCTTTCTTCTTCTGCACTTTAGTCCGTTTACAACACGGCCGATTTACCCACAGAATGTAGGCTACTGACTTTGTAGCCCAAGCAGAGTTGTCTTGTTACGTTTATATGAGAAGCGACTGGCACAATGTCATGTTGTGGACACGTACCGCCCAACGTGTCAACCCGGGTCCGGCGTTACCATCGCATGCCGATCGGGGCCGAGCCGTTTAAAGGCGATTTCTTAACGCAGGTCAAAGTGGGTCGGTGAGCCTTTCCCACTGCCACTTAAAGCCGATTGTATGCAAGTTTAAACAGGTTTTTGGGCCAGTGGGAAAGGGGTAGATTTCACTGCACCATCTCCCCTGTTGCAGAGACTTAGCGTTGAGTTAATGAAGTACAATATCCAAACAAACGGAAATAAAGGGCAGAGACTGCAAAAATAATCCTTATGTTGTAAGAAATGAGATTCTGTGCTAGCCTGCTTCAGTAAAAAAGGACAAGACAAAGTTTGAAAGTATTTAAAAGCTATCATGGACAACTAAGCCTTGCCAAACAGAAATACCAGCAACCGGTGGAGACTACGCCTTCACATGCAAACCTCCACAAATGGGTGCTGCACTTCAAGGCTCAGTCAAGCTGAAGATGCTATCAGTTAAAGCTGCTGCGATGCCACCTGGTGAGTATCTGCTTGTGTGTGTGTGTGTGCATGTGTGTGTGTGGTCACCGAGACATAAAATGGGAGCATGCCACCCATGTCAGATATGCTGCCCTTTTTGCTAAGAGCTCAAGAGGCCACAGAGGCTAAGTACCGTAGCTGCCCGCACTACTGCCACCTCTATGCACACACACACAAACACACACACACACTGTGCATGCACGGGGCGCACACAGCGGTGGTCCTTCTGTACGTCTCCAGCCAGCTAGCGGCTACATATTCGCCACGACTGCCAGCGCGTTTGACCTTTCCTGTCCGAGCCTAATCGGATTGTGTCCCGCTTTATGAAATCAGACGCTAAAGGTCAGCAGGCTGTTTAACATGGGATGGAGGCCCTGAGCTATGGAATTTGCCTAGGCAGTAAATTACCTTTATTATGTTTGGTGCGTGTGATTCTATAGCCTCCCACAGGCCGTGGGGATCTGGGTGTGGTGATACATGGAGACGAGCTTCACGGCTGCAGTTTTCATCAAAAGGCCCCAGGAAAGCCTTCACTCCTGGATAAAAAAACAACTATGCATGCCTTATGGTATTACTGATTGGCTGAGAATTGACCAGTTAAACAACAAAGCCCATGGCCCTTCAAAGGTTATGAACAGTATTTTTTTTTTAGATGTACTTAATATAAACATGTACCTTTGTGCTTTACACTGATTGAAGACATTGACAGAAAAAACAGCATGACGTGAAAAAAACATACATCATCCCGGATGCTGGGTGATGTCTGTATCGGTGGAAGACATCTTTCTCTTTTAGACACACGCACACACACAAACATCATCCGTGATATGTCATGCTGTCCATTTTACCAATTTCCCATCAAGCAGGAAGTCCTCGCCTGGTTGTCGTGTAACCCTTTGATCCATCATGAAAGCCAGTTCCTGATCCCTTACCCCCTTCATACCCACTGATCATCACTCACATGACATGCTGCCTACCTTACACTGGTCATGTATATATGTCTGTGTGTGTGTGTCTGTGTGGAATCATGTTTGTGTCAGTAATGGACAGAGAGAGTGCCGTATTCAGGTTGACATCCATCGTGCTTCCGGCTACAGACAGAATGATGATGGAGATGAAACTGATACGTGCAGACAACAAAGAGAAAACCTCTTCCGGGCCTTTTATGCACCATGAGTATCATCAAAGAAGAACATTACATTACCTAAGACTAAAATACTACCCCTTATGTTTAATCTCAATTAATGATTGTTTTAATATCATCTTTTTTCGTAGTAGTACCGTGTTAGTGCTTTTACTACATATCTTTTTATATCTTGTGGGCAGTTTTCTGTCTCATTTACATTCAAATCATAAAAGTTCTTTCCAATTTCCACTTTGCCCTTCCCAACAGTATCGCTGCAGAGTCAAAGACAAAAGAGCCACGTTCCCTCAAAAAAGAAAAAGAAGAGAAGATTCTAATAGAATCTTAACTCATCTCTCACTAAAAGCCTCCTCCAGAAACAATTACAGATAAAAAATGAACATTGCCTATTTCAAACAGAACATACGCACATTCATAACCCCTTAAACCAATTGTAAAAATGGCTCCTTCTCAGGATGAGCTGCAAATGTTTTCCATTTCCCTCATCAATCGGCCGCTAATGACTGCGAGGTTTCAGAGCTGATGTGAGGGAAAGGTCGGTGGCACATAACTTTCTCTGAAGCACACTGTCTGCAAACTCTGGGGAGTGATGCTTTATTGTAAAAATGAAACCTATAGAGTTTACATATGTGATTCCGCTATCCTGGAATCTTTAGTCATTTCCTACTAATTCATCATCTGATCTTGAGAACAAAGAGCAAGCGCTGTAATTTGTGATGTCATCGTGGGAGAAACAAAGTAGTTAATAGCAGCTGATGGTGTGAGCTGTCATGGGAACAGAAGAAAATGAAACAGAATGAAGATTTTTTTCCCTGCATATTACCCTTAAACACATACTGTATCAATCCTATGGTCAGGGCTGTCTTTTGCTTCCTCCATTGTAAGCAGTCCCAGGCTCTGAAGTGATGAGATAACTCTTCCAAGACTGCAGTATTTCCCTCCTGAAATGCACATTCGGAGTCATTGTAAATTTGTTCTGTTTATAATAAATTTTCACATTACATCTTTTTGTTATGATGAAGTGTGTCTCATACAATAGCGTATGGATATGTGTGTCTGAAGTGCACTTCTGATACAACAAGGTTTAATCTTAATTTTATGCAGATAGAGGCTTTATTAAGAATTCAAAATAACCTATTGGCTAGAGTTGAGTCGAATAAAATATGGTCACGGTTAAAGTTAGAGAGCAATCGCACAGGACAACATATATTCTATTTACAATGCAACCTTTCCCAGTTTTCACAGCTAATTTTGTGACCACTCGAGCTCATATTGTTTTTCCAAGGCCTAACCTTTCAACATTTTAGCCTTAAAACTCTGCTTTCCGGACACATTTGATGGCACAGGGACATTTATAATGAATATTTCTGGAGCAGTAACAACAAACCGACTGTTTTGAACGCACACCATGGTGAACTCAGCCAGGAAATGTTAGATTACATTATCGGAGGAAGAGAAAACAAAAGAGCTAAAGACAGGGAATGGGGTAAAACAAGAGTCAAGATAAGACTGAACTGTTTGGAAAGAGCTCACAATGCAGGTATGATGCAAGATAGATGCCAAATTATTCGGCGATACGGGGGGAAACAGAAAAGTTAAATAGTGCATGTTTAAGATAATTACTGGTTGTATTGAGCTGCAGGAACAAAAACCCATGGGATCATATTCAGAAGCCGGATAATCTGGTTAGCTACCTCTCATAGGCTATCGTGTTTTTGAGCACCTTGATTCAGTGGATAATAAATCAAAGCAGATATCATAAACACTTCTGATGCCATATTGATTTGACTTGAATCAGGGATCAGGGATTGCATGCTGGTTTAACATACATCTACAGCACTGGCTCCCAACGTTTTGAGCCATGACCCAGAAGATGACATGCATTGGTGTTCCTGACCCTCCCTTCCACAATGACAATTATTAATTATAATTCAGACGGGTCATCCTGCAGGATCCTCTAAATATAAGGCTTGAAAACTGTCTGTCTTCATAAATAAGGAGGATTAATGTGGATTTATCTCCTCGTTCATGGTTTTATTTTGAAAGCCATGATGAATATCCCAAATTTATTTGATTAATAAAGGTTGCATATTTTTCACAATTAACTGGTGATCTCCCGACCCACATGTGAGTCTCGACCCACAGTTTGGGAACCACTAATCTACAGTGTTTGGATTAAATTACATGACTTCTCTTGCTTTTAATCTTGTTCATAACTTTATATTTAAATGATTTTATTGTAATTCTTTCTTGTATTCATGCTTTTAATGTTTTATGTAAAGCACTTTGAATTGTCATGAACCTGATAATGTGCTATGAAAATAAACTTGCATTGCCTAAAGCAACTAAAATATCATTCCTAAACTAAATCAGACAGTGCCCCATTCTGTTTATTGAGCTTTAGAATTTCCACATAATGTATAAAAAACAATAAGAATACATTTCTATTCATAGACAATAAAGCAGGACATTTATTGCTTTATTGCTCATTTTTGCTCAACATACGTACAAGGAACGGTGCAACCGACTTTCCCTCTTGCATCAGCCTAAAGGTCAGCAAACAAAATCTAAGTTAGACAGTGTGGAAGTTTACCTCTTCCTGATGAAGGAAGGGAAAGAAACATGAATACGACAGTCTTGAGAAGAGATTTAACAAACTAAGTAAAAACAAGGCACTCAGCATTACAAATTCTGTCAACGTGCTAGAACGGGAAAACCAAGTGTGAGGTGGAAGAAGTTTGGCCAAACACAAAAAACACACTGATTATATTAAACCACTCATAAAACCATAATACTCAAACTTGGATTATAAAAAGCTAATTTACACATTAAACACTCCAGCCTTGTTAAGCTTAGACTCTGTTATCATTACAAAGTCCACCACTTAAGCCTACAACATAAATACAGCTGCAGCCGGCTGTAGAGTTAAGACAGTTGAGAGTGTGCATGGCGTCCATCAAAACTAACTGGAGTAGCTTTGATAATTATATGAGGGTGTAAAATATTTAACAGGGAGCGGTGGGAGCGGTGTTTGGCCGGAACGGGCATCGGCTTCATCCAGAACAATAACAATTACAAACTGCTGACTGCTCTCTCTGCTGCTGTGTTGCACTTATTCTGCTTTGGCTCCTTCCCTCTGTAGCTCTCTTTGGGCACATCTCTTTCTGCACCTTCTATTTGCATCTGTCTCCCTCTCTGCAGTGAAGGGAGGGCGGGGAAGGGAAGGAGATGATTTAAGGTAATGAGAGGAGTAAAACATCATTAGTGCAAATTAACTTTTGTCAGCCGAGGTGATCTCGGTGGGGGCGCTTCTGCCACCAGGAGCAGCTCAAATAATGGCAATTTATGCATTAACGTGTGCCACAGTGTGTGCGTGTGCGCCTGTGTGTGTATGCATGTGTCTCGTGATGGCCACCAAGGACATATTCAGTCTCAAAGGACAAGTCCAATCTTTGGAAAAGCTCTCCCTTCTTAGACTACCTTAATGTTTCCCTGACAGATATGCTAAATCCTTAAGTTGTGATATAAATGTGAGAATGTGTTTATTACGGACTTCTTCCTCCGAGGTTTAGCACTAAAATCTTTTGTAAGGTATTTTACAGAAATCCATTAAGCTCCCTTAAAGTTCACTTCTATCAGCTGAAGCTGCGTTATCACATCTTCTGGCCTGGCAAAATCTTCACCGTCTCCTTGACGTTAGCAGTAGATGCAACTAAATCTGAAATTCTATGATATAATTCATATATTATGAATTCATATACAATACCGACCTTTGTTAATGGTTCAATTAAATCTGCAACGTTTCAGGTGTGTTGCTTTCTGTCTCCACCTTTTTGTTGTCCTTGCAGCTGCAGCGGATGGAGGCACAGTCATGTTTAATGCATGCGATTTGTGTTGCACTCACCACTGGAAAATGGGCTCCAGTCCATTAATTAGTAACAAACGGCCGCTGGAAACACGACAGGCCTGGCACAGGTCAACCAGCTCCAAGGTCTGGAATGATGTGGACATTGATGTCTGCCCTGGGCCATCAGCTGTCTGAAGCTCGGCCTCACACCGACTCTTGACTGATTCACAATGTTCACAAAAAAGGGCACATCCTGCCTTGAATAACTTATTTGGATAGCCAGTGAAGGTAATTGCTTGTGGCTTAAAAAGACAAAGAGCATGATGACCGCCTCTGTGACATACAACTAACTCTGAGGTTGCATTACATTTACCTACAACATATGAATTGACGCCACAGCAGGATCACTGACATGACTGATCTGTGTCAGCGTTTAAAAACTCTTCATCACAAGACTTGAAATGACATTTTTCCTGCATAAGAATGGCCATTGATGAAAAAATTGGGTTAGATCAAAATCGAATTTAACAAATGTAGATGTGTTAGCCCAACCGCAATCATATGACAGCAAAGATCTCAAAACCGGAGCAACATTTACAGAAAAGGCAGTTGGAGACTTATCAGCTGCATGTAGTGCTGCACAGTATGACCCACGTGTGACTGGGTGTTAACCACATTTTCCACGATTTGACTGTTATGGTACTTGGCTAAGACTACATTGCTGTGAAAATTGTACACTCCTTGCCTATATGGATGTGATGCTGTTGACCATCTTAATCCACTGTTGACCATCTTAATCCACCATTTGCTATTGTTGTTGGCAAAAGCTCCGGAAAACCTGTAACGAGTGACTTGAGTGGCCTCTGGCTTTTTACACAAGGATGTGGAGGATGCCAGTCTTAGTTCTGTGCAGTCATGGAACTCCAACTAAAGTGGTGCAGAAAATTGCTTGTGTTGCTGCTTCTGGCTACAGCTTCAGCTCAACATCATTTGTAGTTAATAGCATTTTGGCCCAAGCAATACATACAGCTCATCTGTGACATTATGTTCCACTTTAATGTCAACTTCAGCTTCATGTTTGGAATTTTCTACATTCATTTTCATCACCAACATCTCCATCATCACAGGTCCCCTGTTGCATAAATTTAGTGTTGTATCGATGATAAAGTTCTCCCTGTAATAGTCCCCTGACCGCCCTTGGATCATTGTTTGGGTTATTCAAACCAGTGAAGCTGTTCAAGACACATTCAGGATGAACTGGCAGCTGCCTACAGTAGCAGGAGTGGCTTGTTTACACTCAAAATGGGCCTCTTCATAAATCTTGTCTCACTCATATTAAAGGCTGTATTCACAACAGTTTGGTCCAGTTTAATGAACCCTGGTCTGCTTCCATAATAAGCTAATCCTGGTCCTAATCCTGAAAACCAGAGCTCCTGGTTCACTTGAAAATGGATCTTGTAGTGATGTAACAAATTGAATCTTTTGAATGGCTCCTCACTGTTAAGGATAGGAACCGAATCCGAAAACGTTTCAAAGCGACTGTCGTCCAGATTCGCGGCAGATCACTACAAGTCAGAGTGTTTCCACCAAACGCTGCCACGAAACAAGTTTTGGAGAAGAGTGTAGTCAGCGTAAGAAGACAGGACACAGTCTATGAGCCCATAGAGAGGGTACAGGTAGTCCTCGGAAAATTAGAATATCCTGAAAACGTACTGCATATCTGCAACTTAACTTCAAAGATGAAATGTACATAATATCGGCAAATAGTTTGCAAATCACTATACTTCAGCTTTTATTTGATTAGATTTTGCTGAGCAGGATTTGCAGCCTAAGAAACCTCGAATTCAAAAACTCAGAAAACTAGAATATTGTTTGAAATCAATAAAAATGGATTTTAAATATAAAAATGTCAGGCCTCTGAAAGTAAAGTCTTGCATCTGTACTTAGTACATAAAATGTTTTGGTTTCACCTTTTACTTTGAATTGCCTGAATAAAACAACTTTACCTGCATACAGTATTTTAATTTCCCCATTAACACCTGTAAGATGTTCTGCCACAGATAGAAAATGTTGCAGCAGATGTACTTGGTTATAGAAGGTGATACAATTAATCAGCCAGGTTGGACTCTAAAAAGAAGGAGAGTATACTGCAAGTGTGCATACCTGTAATGTTGCTCCATATGCTTCCACTGACTTCCATGTTGCTTTATACTTCCTTATAATAATATAGATTTATTTATATTCATGTGGTGTTGATATTTACACAAACAACAAAAAGAAAAAGAAAAATACATAAAAAGTAGGAAAGACCGTGGGAATCAAAACAAGGACACAACTTCTTTAAAATAGCAGCTGCTTATTAAATGGTGACACATTCAGTTTTTTCTTATGGGTGTCCATGGTCCATTCTGCAGAGGTTGACTGTATTTAGACTATTTAAAATTAATTTATGCACTTCAGGCTTGATTAGGTTTTCAAATGGAATTTGTATTGTCTAAAAGGATTGCAGTAGTATTCCATGCTTACAAAGATTTGGTTGTGGTGCAACTTTTACTGAGATAAAACCGTAGAGCCTCTGCATGCGACAACATGTTTTAAGCAATTGCAGCCAGATCAACAAATTTGATTTTACCCAGAGATACACAAAATGCTTCCTGTGTTTTCAACGACTGTGCAAAGGATATTGGTTAATTAACCCGTAAGAATAAATTATTTTTAATTATCACTGCAGGGCTATCACGCAGAAAGGGGGAGAGGGAGATAAAATCTCATATGTTAATCAAGCCATGATGAATTGTCCGTGTTCATACAAACACGGCCTACTCATGAGTCCCCAGTGCATTCCTCACACACACGCACAACAGAGAGGGCGGAGCGCACAGAATTAATTCTATGAAGTGAGTTGGCAAGAAGACACTGTATGTAGTGAAGTGCCTGGGGTGGGAACTGTGTGTGTGCTTGTGCTTCTAAGGCCGCATATTTTGGTGTGGAAAATGTAAAAAACTAATAGACCAACACTATATTCATGTGTGAGCTGTGGCTGAATATAGGTGTGTAAATTACACTAAGTAATGTTACTTTAAAGTTTAATTGTGTGTGTGTGTGTGTGCATATGTGTTTGTGTGTGTTGCTGGACCTCTGAGAACATAAGTGGATGTTCCATTGTGATCCTGGTAGCAGTGGCTCTGACATATCTTAATCTGCTTAGTTAGCGGCCAGGGATCTTTAGCTAACAGATTATCAGCCAGATTTGAGTAATAGACTCCTCATTTAGCTTTAATGCGTTTTGCATAGAGAGCAACCGGCCCTCATCACTCTTTAAGATGAATCGGCCTCCCAAGATAAAGGAAAAAAAAAAACTTCTAAAGATATTAGTCCACTCAGGACTGCATAAATCATAACATTTTGCTAATGAAGGTGAGGTAAAACTCCAACGCTGGTCCAGTAGTGTAATGCTATTACAATATA
>JBBDHI010000008.1:7408909-7418991 GCA_037177115.1 Craterocephalus stercusmuscarum
AATAGAAGTCTATAGCACTGTGCACCAATCACCATTTTTTATAAATGTTGATTCAACTTAAGATATTCATTTATTCAACCTTTTGTACTCCCCAGTACATGTGACATATTCCACATGATTGTTAGTAACAGCTAGGTTAATATTAAGTTCTATCTGCTGGTTATATTCTATTACAATGTACAGTATGTGACATTCTTGTATTACAGTACACTGAAAGAAGCATGGCCACCCATATATAGCCTTGTGTTAAAGATGAATGTATGTCCTCAGGGAGCTACCTCCCAATATTCCATCGGTTTAGCACCATTCATATAAATTAGACACACACACACAATCAAGTTGACAAAATCTGCTTAAGCAACAAAAAAGAAAAACTGGGTATACTTTATCAAGCTTCTTTTTTTCAGGTCAGGGATGTTAAGATAATTACATTAAGATAAACCCATAAGCTCCACAGTAGGCTGCACTTTCTATAAGCCAATTTCTTCTTGAACTTTGTGCACAAAATTTCTTAATTACCTTTAAAGACTTTAATGTTCAGGTATCGCTTCAGGTGAGTGAGCAGCAGGCTCCACTGTGATGGGAAATAAGCTTTAGCCTGAGTATTAAGTTAAAGCCTCTGTGTCCTGCTGTGAAAACAGACACAAAACTGCCTTCCGCAGCCTTTCATGTGAATGTGTATTTGCTGACCTGAGGTTATTGATATTTATAGGACGCATAATAGTGTGAATTTAATTAGCAAAACAAAAACTTTGTTATTTATGAGGAGAAGCTGAGACAATTTACTACTTTACTGTAATATGCGCACATGTCGAAGGCCCTGATGTCTTTTCAAGAAGAGGAGTGAAATGACAAAGTGTTTTATTGGTTTTAAAGCAGACATAATGATCCTGGGATGCTTTTACAGACAGATTACAGTAAAAGCTCAAGATGATACACAAGCATGTCATCCATTTGAGTTGTTGCTATTATTTGCCCTGTTTTCAGTCTGTTTAATCTGTCAAGTTCTCAACGGCCAACAGTCATTCTCATAGATTACAGAGAACGTTGGAGCACACGAAAGCAGATCTCGGAGCTGTAACTGACACGAAATGGAGACTGGAGTCTGAAGAGGTTTGTTATTGTGTTGGTTGGTGTCAAGCAGCATTCTCAACCTCCCGTCAGTCTGCTGACCCCTTCTCTCCCTGACTCTTTCTTTCCTCCCTGCTCTGTTGCTCTCTCTGCCTGCTGACCTGCATAAAGTCACACATATGCAGACAGGAAATCAAGGTTTTGGGACTTTAAAACAAAATGTAAAAAAAAAAAAAAGTGGTACACATTACATACTGGCTATATCAGTAGTTCCCAGCCTGGTGTCCCCCAAAGAGCACAGGGATCCCTGAGGCTAGGACTATGCAAAGCTGAAGTTTTTTTTTCTTTCATTTAATCATTTGGATGTTTCATTCAAATGGAACGAGAGTATTCAGAGCCTGAAAACCCTTAAACTACAGTCCCTGGGTGTGGGACAAGTTTAGAAGCAGCCCAACCCTTAATGTTAGTATAAGGACATTAGTGCAGTGATGAAGAACTGCAAAACTTAACTTATCCATGCTTTGGAATGGACTAAAAAAAGACAAAGGAGAAAATACTAATATGTTATCTTGGGTGAATTTTAATTAAATGCTGTTGTGCTAAAATGATGCACTTTAAGTGTAATTTGGTTACTTCATATGTGCAATATGGTATATAAATCATTATTTTTGTTTACAAGCAGTTATAGCACTATTGCTATAGTGGAGTTATTCTGAAACGGATCTTTCAGAAACAACTGAAAAAAGGATATATGAGGCAAATATTTTTTTAAACAGGTAAAAATAGTAACAAAAAGAAACTACTGTACAAATCCCAGAAAGGCTTCATGATGGCTGATAGAATCCACAGAAGCCATTCCACAAAGAGAAATCTATCTATTTTCTTTTCTTTTTTTTATTTTGGGCATCTGTATCGCTTTGAAGCTTGGTCCACATGGGACCATTGGTCTTTTACCAACTAGGGTACATGGCAAAGTGGATGTGAAGTTTGAGTCCATTTTACTGCTCTATACAGACTCAGCGATATAGGAGTTCACCAACCCATGATGACTAAATTAATCTTTGATTTAATGAATATTTTTTGTAGCACATACATAACTAATAACATGTATATTAGCCATCAAATAAGTGTATATGCTTTTGATGACTTTAATATGTTCATGTAAATGTTGTGTTATTTTGAAAGTTGTGATCGGAAATGCTGCTCGTGCTCCTGTTTGGTTTGACACTGCATGCTCAGCGTGTGCGCGCGTGTGTGTGAGTTAGTGAGTGTGTGTTGTCGGCTTCCTGCTGTTGCACCGTGTCCGCACACACCGTCCCTCTCTTCAGTGTTGATCGGCTCGCCATGGCGGAAGGACGCAGAGAACAACCGCTTCACTCTCACCTCTCATTACCACCGGCCAGCAAGCGACCCTGCCTTCGCCCTGCACCCCGAGGTCCCGGCCCGGGGCCCGGCCATGGCAGCGGCTTGCCCGGCTCCCGGTATCGTTCCCCGGAGTCCCTTCTGGACTGCGCCGCGAAGGCAGTAGCGGAAAAGTGGGCCTTTGAGCGAGTGGAGGAGCGCTTCGAGCGGATCCCGGAGCCCGTCCAGCGCCGCATCGTCTACTGGTCTTTTCCCCGCAACGAGAAGGAGATATGCATGTACTCTTCGTTTCAGTGCCGGGTCGCCGGCGAGGAGGGTCCGTCCGCGGCCGCCGTAGGGGCTGGGGGTCCAGGGTCCGGAGCTCCGGCGGTCGGTGGAGGATCTACCGCTGGTCCAGCGGCTGCCGCCGGGGCAGCCGGGGCAGTGGGGACGGGAGACGGACTGCCTTTCCGTCGGGGTATCAGGCTGCTAGAAACCGGCTGTGTGGAAAACGTTTTACAAGTCGGTAAGTGGATTATTTCTGTTTAATCGAAACGAAGCTTCTTCTTCTTTTTATTTCCTTTTTTTGCCCTAAATACCGCGGACTGTTCCGAGTTCCTGCTGCTGGATCCATACTGTGGATGATTGATGGAAGTTTTTCTGGCTGTCGCGGAAAGTATGCAAAGCGTCCACTTTAATCGCATTTAAAGCCGCATGTAGTTCTATCTCTGCCTATAGTTGAGCAGACTTATAAGGAGATATTAGTTGTTTAATTTAGAGTTATTATGGGCCACTGT
This sequence comes from Craterocephalus stercusmuscarum, assembly GCA_037177115.1. Classification (NCBI taxonomy): domain Eukaryota; kingdom Metazoa; phylum Chordata; class Actinopteri; order Atheriniformes; family Atherinidae; genus Craterocephalus; species Craterocephalus stercusmuscarum. The sequence continues at coordinate 7,412,119 of JBBDHI010000008.1, forward strand.
GGAGGAAAAAAAGGAAGGGAAGTCCAGGTTCTTCGCTAGCTTAGCCGAGCAGCTGCTGTTTAAAAATTAAAGGGCTTCCTATCGTGGCTTTTCATTATTCTGTAGACCTGTCATTCACTATTTCTTCTTTATTTTTCCCCACTTTGATTTAAAGCCACTACGGTTTTCCACAAGTGGAAGTTGTTTTTTGGCCAACTACCCTCACTTCCCTTCCTCTCCGTGGCTCCTCGGAGCTGGCTGGAGCTGTAGCCCCGGTGGAGGCAGGGGGAGGCGCGGAGGAGGAGGGCTGACAGACGCGGATACAAAAGGACCCAACGTATCCGCGTCTGGGCTTTATTTTGGTTTTGTGAGAATTCCTGTTTGCACGAGTCTTTTTTTCTGTTTCCCCCCTGAACTTAACTTCGGTTGAGAGCGGCTTGGGCATGAAACAAAGGCGGTTATTGGGTCTCTTATGATTAATCCAACGTTAATCCAGGAAAAAAAAAATCCCCCGCAGTTTTTGTTTATTTGCCGCTGCTGGTCCGACCGGACAAAGAGCGCAGTCGTCACCAGCGTGGAAAAGACACGTTAGGTCTTATTGTTTTTGCGTATATATGTGTTTTTAGATTAAAGTTAACCTCTTAGTTGCTGCAGTATTTCCTTTATTGGTGCGTTTACCCGCAACCCTGCGAGTCGCTGGCAACACAAAAGGTTTCCAGTTGAAATGATCGATAAGCGTCTCGCATTTCCAGCGCTGCAGAGAGGAGGCTGCTTTCAAACAAAGGGCCATTCCGCAAAGCTCAATCTCCACTCAGATTCTCCAACTCCTTCCCCCCTCCAAGCTCAACAACAACCACAAAAATGAGCCCAAACATCAGGGAAATTGGTGGGATGAAACCGACGGATAGTCAAAAACAGTCCTTTATGGCTACCAGGAGGATTTTACATGGGGCCATATGGTGTGGGAGCCACTGGAGCTTGTCTGGGGTTTCATGTTGCTCCAAGGTATCAGGGGGGAAAGCCTTAAACTGTGGCTGCTGCTTTTCTCCGTGACTGCTGTATCTAATTGCATCTTATAAATGCTCATTGATCCCACCCAACAACTAAAGGAAATCTGAGACTTATGAAAATGAATTTGAGATTTTCTCTGGTGAAGATTTTTCACAGTCTGGCTTGGCTGAGTTAATCAAGTACTGGAGAGATTATCTGTTATTACAACTTTTGGTTGTTTTTGAGAACTCCAAGGCTTTATTCTGTACAAAGATTTATTGTAAACCAGAATGTGCCTGAGCAAGTTCCAAGTAATCTCCTACATCACCACTTCCTGTCATTACAAACATCAACCTTGTCGCGCACATGATGAAACTTTGTGTGTTGGTGTCGGCAGCCACACGGCCACTTTTTAAGATATATAAAAGTTTGTGGCAGTTGGAGCAGATTTTTCTGATGGAACCAGCTATATTTCATATGATGAAGTCTTTTTATATTCTGAAAATCTTGCAGACTGTGAGAAAAATGACTATAAGCAACCATAACAGTCCTCACCTGTGAGTGTTTCTAACTCCAGCTGAGGAGGTCTTTGCTTTGTCGAACATGGGAACCAGTCAGGATGGAAGGTCTTTTGATCAATTTAAGAGAAAAGGTGTTTTTGCTTTTTCATGGCTGAATTTAAATAGGTTGGGCAACCAAGAATGCTTATACACACGCTGGCTGCATTGTCATGTTACACACCTCTAAATTACAGTATGGTGTAATGTAATTACTTAAAGTTGATGCAATACTTGTTTTGTAGAAAGCGAAACGTTCACGTCTCATGTGCTTTGTAATTGGAAGTTGCTGGGTGACGATTAGGAATGAGACTGAGCTGCATGTTTGCACATGTGCAGCAATGATGCACGGTCTGATAATGGCACCTCTGGACAAAAAAAGAAAAAACGAAGTAAGAAAAGACTTGCAGTCAACTGTCAAACCTCATGGTTTGCATATGAATGGTGCTCCAACCTAGATTCACCAAAGAAAAAGTACTTTTATGGAGTCCTTATCATCAAAACAGCCAGCCTCTGTCTGCATCAGTCCCAGGAGGGCGATGCTGTGTTGTCATGATATTTTTGGGGGGAGCGGAGTCACCTGTTAGCTTGTGGCTTATCGATGAAAAATGCAAAACTGACTGACTCCAAAGTGATGTGCTCATAAGCGAGGCTATCATGAGTTCTACTAGTTTTCTGTTTTTCCTCAGAGCTATCACAAGCAGAGCAGGAGCTTCTCTTCCTGTAACCTCATGCACATCTTTTGACTGGGTTTTGTCCTGCTTTCTCAGAACTGAGGTGCCTACAGCGAGATTCAGAATTGCTTTGAATTTTCAAAGTTTTCCTAAATGGATCCAGTCGGTGGCTGTGAACATGAACATACCCTCTCGCTGTTCACCTCCAAAGTTCCCTCCCTAGCCAAGATGAGTAATAACAAGATGGCAAGCATGTAGCTGATGATTTGATAGTCGTCGTCATCAAAGACGTCTTTGTATGTGTCAGCCATGATGAAATGAGTTGACTAGCATGTCCCCTGTTGACGGCCTCCACTCATGCTTTACGGTTAAAGGCCTTTGTATGTCAGCCTCTTTTAACAGTAATACTGACGGATTGAAGGGACGTGAGCTCATCAACAGCTCATCGGCCCATGTGTTCATAATAATCTATTCCTTGCCCCAAGTCATAATTAGAATAATCAAAGCAAAGCGTGATTGTTTTTGTCACACGCTCCCCCACTCCCTCCCCTACGTGCACACACATAAGCTCTCCCAGAAGCCCCCATGCTAGAGCCTTTATAAAGTCCTCAGAGAGCAGGAGGAAGGGATATAACTAGAGGGAGGGTGGGGTGGAGGGGCTTCTTTAGCTTTGAGTCAAGCGTTGGGATTATTGGGTCATGCTTTGTTACCCAGCTGTAGAAAAACCCCTTGTTCACAGAAAGAGTGGGGGTGTATGTGCACATCGCCGTCTCCGAGACGTTACATAAAGCTGCTATGGTTCCCTGACGCCTTTTGAAGCGCCGGTGACTCCGGCAACGTGATGAAACTAAGTTTACAGAAACAGCTTCAGATGCTAAAACGTAGAGTCTTACGGGCTGGGATGTCAGTTCTGAGACTTCACAGTCACCACCTGACATTTTGTGGATTTCTTTTTCTGTTTGAGTGTTTTTCTTGGAATAGCTGTAGTTGAAAACAGGAAACAGGTGCAATAATTTGTATGATTCTAAAGAGCTTTAAAGTCAGAATTAGTTGTACCTTTTATTCGTCTCCACAACCTGAATCCTCTAAGCAGTTTTTTAAGTTGCCTTCAGGAATAGTTCTCCAGACTTCCCCCAGGACATTTCAGAGTTCGCCTGGATGTTGGCTCCCTTCTCTGTCAAGATGATCCCACATTGCTTCAGTAATGTTGAGTTCCTGGATTCTGAGATGATTCATCATTCAATAAGACCTAAAAGATCCAGTGAAAATAGATTCTTTGCTAAGTCATAAGACTGCTTTGTCCTGCAAGTTAGGTGCTTCTTTACGCTTAAATAATTCAGGTCAGTGTTAAGAAAATCTTCAGAAGCCCGCTAAAAACAATTACAAGAAAGTTTGGCCCCTTTGAAGCCAAACATCCAGAAATGAGGGATGGCTTCAGACTGGTGCACAGTGCTGTTTGTTAGTGAATGATGCTTTTAGAGTAGCCTGTAAAAACACTTTTGGGATAAGCCGCGCTTTAAAGTCAGGAATAAAGCAGCAGCTGGGATCAGTTTCCTCCTTCTCTTACAAACGCTTAACGTATTCCTGCGGAGATTATTTGTTTTATTTATCATTACTAGGCATCGTGGTCTGTAGTTTGCAGAATGTGTGTGAGGATGTTGGCTGGTCTTGCCAGCGAAAGTTTCCTCAGATATAATTTCCTGGCAGGATGGCCGCGGGGCTCCTTGTTGTGGTTAAGCTTGCGAGCCTCTGGTGTAAATCTGCTTTTTTGTTTCTCCAGAGTGTCTTGCGATAAAAGACAGAAGGAGGCGATGAGCTCATCCTCGCTTGCCTCATCTCCCATCTTTCTTCCTTACTGGAGTCTCAGGACTGAATCCAATGACACTGCTCACTTTTCCTCTTGTCTCCCATGTTCATCTTTGCTCTGTCTGTACCTTTCTTCTTGTTGGTCTATTTCTTTTTTCTTTTTACTTCTTTTGCACTCAATCATCAATCCACAAAGTGTGTACATCGATGAGCTTTTCATCCATCATACCTTTTAACATCTTCCCCCCTTTGTTTGCTCAACTTCCATTACTAAAAGATGACTCGCACTTGAATCTGTTTCCATCTGCGAGCCTCCCTGAAGTAAAACAGCCACGAGTCGGGTCAAATTGAAATCATACTTTTTTCTTCTACTTATCTTTCCCTCCCCTGTCTGTGTCCTCTGCACTTTGTGCGCATAGACTGCTGCTGGTTGAGGTGTTGGTGGTTTGGACAGGAGAATGGGGGGAGCTGGAAAGCGTCAGTCATGACTCTGAGCGTGCGACTCAGCACTGTTTCCTCACCGTCAGGATGTTAGCTCATGTTCTTCTGGGTAACTGTGAGTAACTTGACAGAGTCAGACCCCAGTGTAAGTCAGCTGAGGGTGTGTATGTGCAAGGTGTGTGTCGCTTAGTGGGTTTTGCACCGTTTGGTCTTCAGTCCCTCAGGCTAAAAGTACTTGCACAGTCATTATGTTACATACACAGGACTACATGCTTTCCATTTCAAACCGATGAGACATTATTACACGACATTTCCTTATCTGGTCCAGACTTGTTGTCAGTCAGATGTTCCTTCAAAGTTGTTTCCTTATTATTGGGCTGTAACAATACTCCAACTCACGATTCGATTCTTAAGACAATTTTTGCCCCACAATTCGATAAACAAAGTGATTTTTTTAAAATTTGAAAAATATTTTATTTTATATTTTAACTTTTAACTTAACCTAAAATAACCTGAACAGATTTGAACACAAAGAAGTAAAATGAATGAATAAATAACCACCAAAGATTTAACATTGCTCTCTTCTCTTGCTTTTGACAAATAAAAATAACTGAACTGTGCTGTTAAATGGGATAAGTTGGATTTTGACATGAAGCCATGTGATTCCCCACCAGCACTGACCAGGCCCCGACTTCTGTCCGTTTATTCGGTTTGAAGGAAATATTTCCGGCGAGTATCTGGGCTCACATAACTTTTATGGTTCAAAAGGGTGATCATACTGAATCACAAAATCCCTTTCACAGAAACATTAGGACTTCTGATCTCTCAGCACTGTTTTCTCCCCGTTCATATCACTGCGCGCTGCTTCGGATGTAAACACAGCCCTGGATCAACCGTGAAGGTCAAAGTAAGTAATGCAATAACGTCTTCGCATTTTAAAACTGTTTAAAACTTCTATGTGGCAACTTGATATTATTAAACTAGACATTTAGAGCTTTTTTAACATTTCACTCAGCATATCTGACATGAAATGGGCGGCACACATTTGGATGTCCACATTTTAGCCACGTGGATCTCAGTTTAACTTTGCTGCTAACCACAAGCGCCTCGTTTTATCTGACAACTTTTGGCATTGTCCCCATGATTTTTAATAATACTCCGTGAGTTTCTTGCTGTCTGACTGGGAGGTACAGCCAAAAACACGACTGTAAGTTTCCATTTTCAATGAAGACATTTGATTTACCACAGTGTCCGCTTTGTTTATTTTGCATCAAAGATGGTGACGTCCGGTGAACTGTGCCTCCTGACACCGCGAGACAGAATCGAGGCTCTGAGTATCACGATTTTGATACCGATACGGGTATCGTTACAGCCTTACTTATTAATGCTATTCCACCATATTTAGACAGATTACTGAAACTCAACATGAAGTGAATGTCTAATAATACATGATAATAATATATTATTAACAGAATTATATCCTGCAACTCCTCCTTCTCAGAATCATTTTAGAAGCAAATCCATCCACTTCATGGATCTTGCACTCTGTAATTATTTATTTACTTACTTAAGGAGAAAACCTATTACCGTACTAGACCTACCCCCCCTCCCAAAAAAATGCTTAGACATCAGAGAAAATGGTGTATGACCATCAGATCAATACAGTCGCAGGTTAAACACATTATATTGAGTTGCCATAGTTCACAGCAACATTTGTAATATTTTTTGACATGCACATGTATCATTGCTTTTTTTAAGCTCTCCTAGCAATTAGTTTGGGAAAAGGATTTATGGAAATGTATTACATATTTAAAATCCTGTTTCTTTCATAACAAGAGATGATACAACTTGATGAGAAAGGTGATCTAACCTTCACCGCCGAGGTGTTTGCTTCTCGTATCTGTTTATTCCTTTGTATTGACAGAATTTTACATATACACCATACATTTATTCAGTCGTCTCCCGGTTTGAAAACTAGATTGTAATCAGAGTAATTAATTCCACGGTTGCCATGGCAGTCAAACAGATTGCCCCTGGACTCTTTATGAGCTTTCAGGTTAGTCTGGTAAAAGAAGGGGTCATTAAAAAGATGCATTTTTTTTCAGCCATCAAAAGGAGATGCACCTGTATGCACGCATGTTTCAGACTGAACGTGCTCTGATTATGTAGAATCATTAATTAAGGTTTTTGGTTGAAGGTTTCCTGCTATTATCAGGGAAACAAAAGCATCATGGAGGAGCTATAAAAAAGGCTAATCTGTGCTTTTTGGTTATTTTGCTTGTTGTTTAGTGCTCTGTTCTTGTTGCTTAAAGGAAACATATCATGCTTTTAGATCCTTCCTTTTAACATGTAAATCATTAATTTATGGTTTATATAAAGTAAAACTGCAATCCTTTGGTCTGAAATCATTGTTAGTATAGCTCCAC
>JBBDHI010000008.1:7451420-7462995 GCA_037177115.1 Craterocephalus stercusmuscarum
TGCAGTTTTACTTTATATAAACCATAAATTAATGATTTACATGTGAAAAGAAAGGATTTAAAAGCATGATATGTTTCTATTAAAATCCTGCTGGATCGCAGGATACCTCAAGCTCAACCGCTTACATTGAACAATTTCTGAGCAAGGGTGGTGTGTGACTGTCGGGTAAATTATGCTCGATAGCTTACCCTTTAGGTGATCTTCAGAAGTTTTCCAGGCATTGATATCCCATCCAGGTAGTTGATTCTGAGTCTCTATAAAACTGATAAAACAATATTTTCTCAGTATTTTCATAATAAAAAAGATTGCCAACACTATGTTGCTGAGAGACCGGCCATTTTGAACTCACGCCAGCGGATTCAGCAAAGGAAAATTTGAAGACATTAACGGAAGAAGAGAGGAAACTAAGGGGAGCCAAAGAAGATCATGAGATAAGACAAGAGTAAAGAAAACACTTTTTTACTGTCTGGAGAGAGCTGACAGTACAGGTAGGATGCAAGATGGATGCTGAATTGGCCTTCAATAGGGGGCGAATAACTGAGAAAATAGAATAAGTTGCATAGTAGGTCTTTAAAACGACAGTAATGTCCAATGAGGAGCAGGCAAAGATCAATAAATGACAAAAAAAATTGTCTGACAAAACAAAAATTATGGTCTTTCACGTCTGCAATTAAGTGGCTCCACAGACTGACAAAAACAAGCTGAGTCAGAGTTGGTTTTGTAAAGATAGTAGGTAAATAGTTGCATAAATAACTGTAAATAACTAAAATAGCCATAGGTAAAGGTGTAAATATGGGAATGTTTGATATGGTGGCCATTTTTATTCCTTCTGAAAGTAAAGATTTGAGAGAATAACATGCAGATGAGAAAAGGTTTGATCATATATTTGGTTAGACTTGATGGTGCTATATATGTGTTACATCATGGCTTCATAATCTGTCAGCTGAGGTTGTCCTGGAGAAAATAATGCCGGTATGTTGGCTGTGCTTTAAAGGGTTGAGGTTCTACATTCATTTTTACATTAAAAAAAAACAGGGGAACAAAAATAGCAAAAAATGATTTGGACTTTTAAGGGCTAGAGCTGCTCTAATAACTTATTCACTGGGGTCAAAGTTGGGTTTACAGTAAGTACAGCCTCTGTGGAGTGATGGTGTTCCTGTTTGGTTTATTTTCCTTGCTTTGGTTCATGTTGCAGGTAAGAAAGGAGCTGGAATCGGGTGGAATTGAGTTTTACCCACAGAAAGAGTTTGATGATGATATGGAGGATAAAAGTGACAATGACAAGATCAGAGTAAGTAGTCTGTCCAGTTTATACTTTCACACTTTTCTGATGGTTTCCATTTGGTCCACACAACCATCGCTTCATCTCAGAGGAAAGTCAGGGCACAGGGGCGTGTAATAGACTCATGTAATCTTTTGAACCTTGAGCAGCTTTTATTGATATGCTATACCGTGTGGAAAATGTATCTGTCCGCAGGAAACAATGCCCTTTGCAGTGGTGGGGAGTGATAAAGAATACCAAGTGAATGGCAAGCGAGTTCTAGGGAGGAAGACAGCATGGGGAATCGTAGAGGGTGAGTGTGTTAGCAATAAGGTCGTATTCAGGATTTTGGTGCTTTTTCCACAGATTTTATGTCAATCATTCTTTGATCATGATTTTCTTTGTTCCAGTGGAAAATCCAAACCATTGCGAGTTTGCTCAACTGAGAGATTTCCTGATCAGGTACGGTGATGTTTTAAACTGATATTCACATCCTTGTTTAATAAACTGGAATAGAAATAAATTCAATTTATCAAAGGAGTTCCGATGCCATTTTTTCCTCCCAATACAATTCCAATACTTGTACTATGGGTATTGGCCGATATCAAGTACCGATACCACTATCCTTTAAAACAAATGTCATATTACACCTGCATGACTGTGATATGATCAGCATTGTGATAAGGCCTGGCTCAGGTTAAACTCCTTGTAAAACGTAAATGAACGCAGCAAACTGAGGCCATTTATCTTCAAATGCAGTCTTGTTGGTGGGAGAATCCAGTTTGAAATACTGTCACACCGCTGACATCATTACTATCGGCTCCACAGTGCAACTGTTTTAAGAACAATGAAGAAGAACTGTGTCAGAGCTAATAGAGCTAATCAGTAAATAAATACTTTTTTTCATAAATTATGTAGTATCGAATTGGTGCCTGAACTCCAGTACTCGCAGATACCGATACCAGAATTTGGGGCAATATTGGAGGCATTTCCGATACTGGTATTGGCATCAGAACAACAATTAATTGTCTAAATGTATTGCTAACATAAAACTGAATCAGTGTCCCAGTATAGAGGATAGGATAATGAACTTTGAAGATGTGGTAGGTCATTGTCTGGTTTGTTAGCACTCAGCTGAATGTGTTTTTAAGTTCAAATTGTGGGATTGTTGAATTTCAGACACATCGGGATCAGGTACCCGGTCCACAGATTAGGGATACGACAATTTCACTTTTTTTGCAAACCTATACAATACCGATATTTGAACCTGAGTACTTGCTGATACCAGGTACCGATACCAATACTTCTATTACGCTAAAAAAAAAAATCCAATGAATTGGATGACAGGTTTTATTCATACAACTTTTCACAAAAAGTTAAAAATATTTGTATTTAGTCAATTGTTTGTCCACTTTAATGATACAAATTGGTGTTGTTTTATGCATCATTGGAAAGCTTGATCAGTCATCTTTATAATGAGCTATAACTTGTAATGATTGTGTTTCTGTGAAATGGGAAACAGAGCTAAACTTGTGGGTAGTACCTCCAAACAAACTTTGCCAGAATCCACTGTAATGTTCTCCTGATGTTCTGAGTTGCTCAGTGGATCAAACAGCTGCACTTCACCCTCCCACAGTAATAAGGGAAGAAAACAACACATGTTGGCCGTTGTTACACTTGAGATTTTGGAGATCCATACAGTGCAGAGCCACAGCAGCTTGGCTCCTTTTTTTCATGCTGGACACCAGTCTGCTCACATGTTGCTGAGGGGTGGCATCCCATTCCTGAGGGCCAACCAGATTGGTTGTGTTGATCGCTCTATGAACATCTCGCCTAAGATGATCCCACAATTGTTCATTAGGGCTGAGACCTGGAATCAGAGCAGGTAATTCCATTCTTCCCATCATTCCATCGTTCCGTCCCAGCTTAGGGAGATATGGGGTGATCACAGGCTCCAGACACTCACTGCCAATCAGGCAGTCATATCTCTGAGACTGGCACACACCAGGCAGCACATAGTGACTAATCAGGCTTTGCGACAATGTCTAATACAACACCCGCTGGCAATATTAAACGGGATAAAAATTCAACCAAACACAAATAGGCTATTTCAGATTTTTGTGATTTGTTACCTTTAATATTATGACTGATTGTTTGTTACTTGTGTCACGACCCGGGCAGTAAAACGTGACAAAAAGAGGGGAGGACACGCTGCTCCAAAATATATATATATATATTTATTTAAGTAACTAACAGAAAATAAGTGTATGTAGCATGCAAAGGTTGGCGTCAGTGGTGTAAAGTGGTTGCAAATCAGTGTCTGAACAAACAAACCAGCCTGCGGAAGAGAGAGAGAGAGCGAAAGAGGAGAAGGCCTCAGCTTTTATAGGCTCAGGTGCTGTTAATGATGAGCCAGATGATGTCACATCTACCTGAAAAGAAGAGCAAAAAGATTATTAAAGGCACCACCAGGGCCGCCACACCTCCCCCCTTAAAAATAAACACTACAACCCAAAAAGAATAAACAAACAAGAAAAACAAAAACACAAAACAATCCCACCATCTGTTGTTAACATATTGTTAAGCTGATGGACATAACTCCAAAGTTAGGATGCCACCAACTCAACTATTGGACACAGCAGCCCCGGTACCTGAGAAGCAATTTAAGCCTCCAAAAGTGAGCAATATGCACCTAACAAGGGAAAAAAACGCTTAATATCCACTACAAATGGAGAGGAGCCCAGGACAGGGCATCCGCCATCAGATTCTTTACCCCCTTAATATGCCTGAAATCCAGATTATAGGCCTGGAGAAAAAGGGCCCACCTCACCAATCGCTGGTTGGGACACTTCAGAGATCTCAGAACAGTCAAAGGGTTATGATCTGTGAACACAACCAACGGAGTACATGCCCCCACATACACTTCAAAATGTTGAAGAGTCCAAACCAAGGCCAAGGTCTCCTTCTCTATAACAGAATAATTCTGCTGGTGAGAATTGAACTTCCTAGAGAAGAAAGAAAGAGGCTTTAAAAAACCCTGATCATCTCTCTGAAGGAGAACTGCACCAGCACCAACCTGGCTGGCATCCACCTGCAATTCAAAACCCCTGTCAAAATGGAGAGCCATCAACACAGGAGATGAACATAGCAGAAACCTCATATTCTCAAAGGCTTGTTGGCAGGCTGAGGACCAGACGAACTTACCTTTGGCCTTCAACAACTCAGACAGTGGAGAAACCACAGTGGAGAAAGTACAGCAAAAATCCCTATAGTACCCCACCAGACCCAAAAACTGCTGAAGCTCCTTCTTTGTGGTAGGCTGAGGGAACTTTGCAACTGCTTCCACCTTGGCATTGACAGGAATAACCACACCCTGCCCCACGACCCGCCCAAGGTACGCAACAGTGGCCTTGGCAAACTCACACTTGGCCAGATTAATGGTGAGTCGCGCCTCAGCTAGCCTCTCAAACAGAGCACGAATCCTCTGGAGATGAGAATGCCATGTGTCACTAAATCACCAGGTCATCTAAATACACAGCACAACCTTCCAAGCCAGCAACTACTCTGTCCATTAGCCTTTGAACTGTGGCCAGAGCGTTTCTCAGGCCAAAAGGCATAACCTTATATGAAAAGAGTCCAGAGGGTGTAACAAAGGAAGCTATTTCCTGTGCATGCTGGGACAAAGGAACCTGCCAGTATCCTTTTAACAAGTCAAACTTGCTAACAAATTTTGCAGAGCACACTTGGTCAATACAATCGTCAACCCTCAGCAAAGGAATCAGGTTTTGTCACTGCGTTTACCTTCCTGAAGTCCGTGCAAAACCGGGGAATGTTATCTGGCTTAGGAACTAAAATACAGGGAGAAGCCCAGCTAGAAGACAAAGGACATGCAATATCGTTCTGAAGCATATAATCAACCTCACGCTCCAACCAAGCCTCCAAACAAACAAAGAAATTTGCGCACTAAAACGCAAAGCTCTTCACACTGTGATTCAGACAGATGATACATCGGCCCATCCAAATTCCTGAGAGTGAGCGAGTTATTAAGCCGACCACCAAGCAACCCATCATCAGGCTCTGGCACCCCATCACTATCAACGTCCCTAGAAACGGCTAAAGCAGGACTGACTCCCCCCTGGTCAGACACAGCCGCACGGACATAATAAGGCTTCAAAAGATGAATATGGCAAAACTGTCCAGATTTTCTACGTCTAGGAGTTTAAATCCTGTAATTCAACTCAGACAACTTCTCCGCCACTACAAACGGACCAGTGTACCGAGCCTGAAAAGGAGAACCCACAACTGATAATAAAGCCAACACCTGATCACCTGGTTCGAACTCTCTGCGCTCAGCTCTTCGGTCATAACGATCTTTCATCTTACTCTGGGACAACATCAAGTTGTTCTTTAGCCAAACGGCATGCAACAAATAATCTCTGTTTAAAGCCATTAACATAGTCAATCAGGTTCCGTGGAGGATCTGCTTGCACCTAGCCATCCTTCAGAACAGCCAAGGGTCCCCGAACCGAATGTCCAAAAACAGGGTCATTAGGACTAAAACCGGTACTCTCCTGCACAGCCTCCCTTGCAGCCAGAAGCATCCACGGCAGTCCCTCTTCCCAATCTCTGTCCAACTCTGTACAATAAGCGCGCAGAAGACACTTCAGAGTCTGATGGAAACGCTCTACTGCCCCCTGACTCTGAGGATGATATGCGGTAAACAGGCGATGATTCACACGCAACAGCTTCAACACATGTGCAAACAAAAAAACATAATCAGTCAACAACGGTAGCAGACACGTGTATGATATAGCGTTGCTCACAAGATGGCGCGTCCACACCAGCATCTGACATGGTGTGATACATCTTCATATACTGTCATTCAAAAGTAGCACACACCTGATAACATATCATGATCATCATGTGGAAATAATAGAAATGCAATAAAGTATTCAAAGATCGCATTGTCCCAGACCCCAAAGCAATGTCTTCACTTTGTTTCTTTGGTTTGGAGGTGCGAAGTCTCTTCCCACAGCAGTTTTAAATCCAGTAAAATGAAACCTTGTCTGACAGTTAATTCTTTTCAACTTCCTCTTTCATTGACCAGAAACTTGAAACAATCAATCTGTTGCGAAAATAGTTACTTTTTAATAATAAAAAAACATTTAATTGATTTCATTAGAAATTGTATGATCTATAATGTTCAGAACAAAGGCCACGCTACTGTCTTTGCATTCATAACCACAAACTTGTCCTCATCGTTTTTTCACAGGTCTCACCTCCAGGATTTGAAAGAAGTCACCCACAACATTCACTATGAAACATATCGTGCCAAGAGACTGAACGAGAACGGAGGCCTGCACCCAATATCTTCCAATGACACCCAGGAGAGCAACCTGTAGTCAGTCAGGGAGAGAACCAGCTCAGAAAGAGCGAAGCGAGCTTAGTGATGAGTCCACGAATTGTTTTATTCACTGTCACTTCAGCATTGCTGCATGTGTGGGAAAATGTTCAGTCTTGGTGTCATTTAGTGTATATAATCCACCCGACCCTTCCTTCACCTTCTTCTCCACATCAGCCCCATCAAACATATCAAACTCACCTGCTTTCTTTCAGAGTTTAAACATGTGCAAACAAAGAAAGTCAGAGACTTTGTGCCATTATAAAGTGTGATCTACATACGATCTACTCCCACTGCATTTTTATTCCTCATTAACCAGGCAGTGCAAGTTAGGATGGGACCATATTGTTATTCTTAACTGTATGAGAGGTCAACCCTTAAGTTTTAGGATTGCATAACAAATGATGTAAGACAAAGGAAAGGATTTGTTTCGATATTAAACCATAACTCCTGTGTGAGGATCTGCAGCAGGGATATTTTCAGTGTTGTACTGGGCATCAGTGTGAGTGTAAGTAGAGTCAGTATGCTGAATGATGGCATGCTGCAGATCCAATGATCCAACATTACAGTGCAAACAGAGTATTTGGGATCAGTACATAGCGTGCTACGTTTCAGGAAGAACTTGCTGTATTTTTTTAATCTAGATTCAACATTAGAGATTCAGTCTGATCCTGTGATACATTTTTTACACTTAGAAACATCAGGGTTTTGATTACATAGAGGATTTGATTTATTCTGACTTAAAACAAGAGGTGAAATAATTATTACATTTGCCCACGATAAACGTTCTTTAGTGTCGAAGCACTTTGCGCAAAAAATTATTTATTTTGGTGGGTGGGGGGGCTTATGATGATCATGTGAACAGCTCTCTTAAGTTTCTGATTTCATTTCAAGCCGGGTGCAGCAGGATTGTAGGTTATTTATGCTGACATGTTGAAATAAAATTCTTCCTGCTCTCCACTTGGTGGCAGCACCTAACAATGATAAGACTGAGGTCACTGCGAGAAAGAGACGGACCAGTTTGTATTTGCCTTAAAGTAGTGGTTCCCAACCTTTTTTCCCTTGAGGATCCCCTTCACACAACTAGAAAACTGTGGACTCCCCCACAGAAACTAGCTATGTGCTTTCATTTGCTAGCTTTTCACCACACATTCTGGCAGAGTCGTGTCCTGTCTTGATAAAATTGAAGTAAGGGCCCCCATCAATACATAGCCTTACTTTTTCTTTTTAAATGATCTGCATGATAACAAACATTAGAACAGGTTTGTTTTATTGATGAATTGGGCAGAAAAAATCAAAGTCACCAGGATAGACATGGACTACCATAGCTCCATTACCAAACTGACTTCATTAAACCACACAGTACATGGTCATACATTATTTAAAAGCACAGGGTGTGACTTACTAAGTTAGTTTGTTTTCATTTCTGACTAACACAAGTTTATTTGAACAACACATTTAATGTGCAAGACAATTCAAAGTTCACATGAAACACAAAGCATTACAGTGCGTGCAAAAGAAGCATTTGAAAATACTTTAAAAAGCAGCATTTAAGTCAATTCTTTGAGAAACAGGAAGCCAATGAAAAGATCTGAGGACTGGTGTTATATGATCCACTTTCCTGGTCTCAGTGAGGACTGGAGCAGCAGCGCTCCTGTAAGGACACCGTTACCGTAGTCTAGTCTACTAAAGACAGATCTAAGTCCTGTGGAGGCATTAGTTCTTTAATCCTCGATATGTACTTTAATGTGATAAAAGGCTGGCCTCACAACTGTTAGTGTGACTACTGAAGTTCAGGTCTGAGTCCAGGACTACGCCTAGGTTTCTGCCTTTGTTGCAGGTGTTTCCCATCATCGTTTGAGGAGTGCTGAATTTTAATCTTTGTTCCTGTGCTCCAAATACTATGATTTCAGTTTTGTCGTCATTTGATTGAATGAGGTTCTGACACATTCAGTCTTTAATCTGATCAATCTGATCAGTTTATCTGATCTGATCCTGGATTGGACTGGACTGCGGATATATGTCTTAAAGTATTGTTGAATTACGGCTTTTGATGACTCCTGTCCTCCTGACTACCAGTAGTTCAGAATTGTTGTCTGTGGAGGACATTTGTAAGCCTGAATATCTCCGTCCCCCTGCATGCTACTCAACTAACTCTGTTTGTTTTATAGAGGGTTTCTAAATTATACCACACTTGTAGACGTTGAAAAGAGAGGACTTCTTTCTTGTCAAGGAAAATGGCGTCCATTACAACAAGGACATTTTATCTGAAGAGGGAAAGTAGGTGCTTCAGTAAACAACTGTGCTGGTTCTTTTTTTTTTGGGGGGGGGGGGGGCTTAAATTTCAGTGGAAAGATGTACAATGGCTATGGCTTTGGTGTCATCAAGATTTTCCAAGGTTTTCCTCTTCAGGTTATCAGCAGGTTACACAACCGTTCAGACACGTGTTGATTGAAGTGAAAATAATCCCGATGTGAAGCCAGTCCATGTAGAAAAACTCTGATTTGACAAGCGAGGTGGATAAACCACCGCGGTTCATTGTGCTTCCTCTTTCACTAAACAGCAGAATGTGGATTATTACCTGCGGTTTAAGGCACAGTCCTGATACGAAAACTGGTGATAACCACAAATACCACACACACACACACACACACGTACGCTTATGGCTGCCATCGTAATAAAGGATGTCAGTTGCATACAGTGTGTGAGAGTTTACAAGGCTGGGCTTTCTACCTGCATCACAACAGACAAAACACACACACACAGACCCACACAACACAGGGCCGTGTGATCCCCCCACCCCAAGGATTAGGCCAGATCGTTGTACTTGGCAACGCTCCCAGTTTACACACATCACACTCCTGATTCATCTTTGTTAGAAATTCATCTGTTTTTTTTTTCTTTCATCAACCCGTAGCTTGTGTGTGTGTGTGTGTGTGTGTGTGTGTTGTGAGGGAGACAGATTAGTGATATCTACTGTGAATATCACTGACTAGTTTGCTCCGTTTCTTCTTGATGCTCGCTGTGGCATTAAGAACAAAAGCAGACAGGCTCTGAAAAGGTTGTTTTGTTCACCGCGTTCGTTTGTGTGTGTGTGTGTGTGTGTGTTTGTGTGTTGTTCTGTGGACTGTCTGATGCAGTGTCGCTGCATTCCCATCTGCTGAAGACACACTGTCTACCTCAGACACCCACCAAAAAAAGAGTTAATTATATCCCAGAGCTGCCTGGTGAAAGGAGTACCGCCGGGTTAGGTTGTAGAGCCCCTTCCATTCATATTGCAGATATGATGGCAGGTGTGTGAATCAGTATTTCATTGGATCTTACATTGGATCTGAGGAGTGAGCTACTTATTTGTAAGATCAGCTGAGGAGATGTTTAACCCTTTTATATCTGTGCCATGATATAAATGGAAGTGGGAAGAGACTGGCTACACAGTCTGAGAGAAAATGCTACCCCTCAGCCTAAAGCTAACTGAATCTGCCTAGCAACCCAGCTGAAGCTCACTGATTAACACATTATATCTTGTTTGTTTAGCTCTTTTGTGGCCAGAGGCAGTGACTTCCTGTTTTCCCTCCAGTTGCAACACCCCCCGCATTTCCACCCTGTATTCACTTCACTTTGCTGCTGGACAAGAGTCGCGTCTTATCTTCCGAGTCAGAAAGCCAAATTTCAGGCTCTTCCTTTTAACCCGAGCCGATGATAAAGGCCAGACGGTTAGGCTCACTTAAGTGTCATGTAATCTGTCAGAAATAGCCGTGTCGGTTTTACTGAGGTGTGAATGCCAAAAAACTGCTAACTTGCCCTGATAATGAAACCCTGCAGTGACTTGTTTTTTTATTTTTTTGGTGGAAATTTGGCAAAGATAGAGGGAGGGGTGCCAGACGGACGGACTGTGAGCTGTGCGCGAGCCATTTTAGACTTGATTGAAAGTGAAAAGAGCAGCGGTGTCACCATCGCATTCATCCTGGCAGCCGGAGCAACAATGGGCTCTAACCTAACAGACACAGACGGAAAGAAAAGGGTCTGCAGCAGAAAGAGCAGCCATCCCAGCTGTGGGAAAGACTTGGCGCTGATCATCGTCTGCCATCAAAACTTCTCCCCTCAGCTGAAACGCTAGACTTCATTTGTAGAGACGAGAGACTGACACGACATGATCGAGGCTGCCAGGGGGGGAAGAGAGCTCTAACATGTTCTCGTGGTGCTTTTAATGAATTCATCCCTTTATTTCTCGCCCGATCTTTGGTCCTCTGCTGGGAGAACTGGACTCCTGTATGCCGGTCTGTGGTTGGTGCAGGATAGCTTTGCAGGTGACGGAGGAAAGGAGCCATTTCTCCTTCCTGCCATGGCCTGATGTCCTGTTCGCTCAGTGGACAGACTGTTTCTGTCTCTGGTTAGTTAAAGATGCTCAAAGTGAGGCTAGTTGTGTAACGTAGGAATGCTGCTCAGAAAGTTGTCGTTCATGTCGATGGCTGGGTCAGTGAATCAGCCAATGGTGTCGTGTGGTGTGTTGTCTTCATGATTAAAGAAACAAAGTCTTAATTGTGTCTTTGTCACAATTCACAAACGACACACGTCGGTAAACGAGCGTCACTGTTTTCCTTCAGCCGAATGTCGTCTTCAGCCCCACTCCTGGAGCTCTTTATCTTTCTTTGTCTTAGTGAAAGCATTTTGCAGTAGATCGGATCTCACTGTGTGTGTGTGTGTGTGTGTGTAAGCTTCCTTGTGTGTGGGCACCCACAGCATTTGGTCTGGAAAAGCCTATTGTTGGGTTTTGCCTGGGAGATGGCTTAAAACATGCTTATTTGGCTGCTCCGCCATGCAGGCCTGCACCCCAGTATTGACGTATTCCTGTTTGCTCGACAGCATGTTGGGGTGTGTGTGTGTGTGTGTGTGTGTGTGTGTGTGTGTGTGTG
>JBBDHI010000008.1:7522698-7536815 GCA_037177115.1 Craterocephalus stercusmuscarum
ATAGAAAGAAAGCATCTATAATGACACAACTAACCTGGTTTTGTGGCTGGAATGAGTCTAGACATGACTAACAACAATCTGTATTGATTTAATGACTAGGCAAAGTAAATACAACCTGAGATTATAAACAAATTTGCATAAAAACACTGTAGTGTGCAGAAACAAACATATATGGTAGATAGCACTTTGACTGATCCTAAACCAATCAAGTTCGAATACTTTTAAAATATCTCTACACTGCTCAGCATAAATACATTATGCTAAACATGACCAGTCACACTGCAAAAATCCCATGAAACAGTTATTAATTGTGTTTCTTGTTAAAGCAGAAGCTCCTGGACTCATGCATGCTCAGCCTTCCATTATGTCTCAGATCTGCTTGATAGTGTTCTCAGAGTGTTGAGAGATATTGAGAATTAAGAAAAATGTGAGAAATTTAATAGAAAGTTAGCATACTATCAAATTAGAAAAGTGACTATTTTTAAAAGTAAAATTAGTCAAAGTGAGGATATTCAAACAAAAATACTTCCAGATACAAGAAACACAGCAGTTTAAAATGGCAAGTCTTCATCCTCTCTGGTGATTATAAAACATTTAGTAACATAATTATGTGGCATTCATCCAGTCCATTTCTTTAACCCTTGAACTTTCACACTAAGAAAAAAGCAAGAGTAATGTTTATTTGCATTTTCTTTTTTCTTTGAACAAGAAAAATACAAATAAAAGTTTTAAGCAAATAGTTGAGACAAAAGTTAATAATAAAGCAATGACAGCGAAATGGTCAAATTAAGAAGCAGCAAAAGGATAACAAACACTTTCTTTTGGTATTACATCCCCAAACCAACTGGTAGAGACGGTTCAGGCAGGCTTATTTAATCAATTCATGAAAATCACTGAAAAATGAGCTCTACCAAATGGAAGAGCAGGACCACAAAGGGCTAAAGAAGATGTGTGAACTCAGGTTGTAAGGGTGTGGATCTGTTACTGCGGACTCGTTTACTGCTACTGTTCAGCACCTCAGTTCTGGTTTTGATGTGACAGAGCAAATGGCTTGAAAATGGATGAGCAGGCTTGCGTGGGCCAGGCACAAACTTCCCCCTTTTACAATGAGCAGTGGGACACGAGAGGTGAAAAAGGAAGCAGAGGACAGAAGATAACCTCGTATTTAAATGCAAATGGGGGCACATCAAGGCTTATATCTAAAAGTGTTCTTTATAACTTTTTAAAACCAGGCCAATTTGTGACGGCTGACCTGATCTGGACTTTATGATAAACTCGAAAAGGATATAGAAAAGAGATTCGCTTTTACAAGAAGCTATATAAACAAAAATGTCTTTCCCCTCAGAACAAACGTTTTAACTCTGATTGTCTGATTTCATTCACACCTCCCATGCACCAGTCCTCACCTCTCTGAATGTGTCCCCGAAGAAGGAAAGAGTTAATCCAGTTTGCAGAATCCTTGACGTCCTCAGAGTTTCTTCTTTGTGCTTTTCATCGGAGTGCTGACACAGACGCATCTGATGAGCGGCTCACTCGCTCTGCATGGACTGCTGTCAGAATGAGGAACTTAAGAGGAACTGGTCGGGGATTTTTCTTTCTTACCTAAACTTCCTGGTACAATTGTCTAATCACTATTTGCATAATCAGCAACTCGAACACACACTTCCATGTACACACAAGGGTACAATAGAGAGCTTGTCAGCTCTGCTTTTGTAAAAGTTAGTTAAGAGTTGACACTTTTTTATAATCTACAATCCTTTTGCGGAACTGTGGCACCATCCATCAACATTACAGGGATTTATCCAATTCTTTTAACATTTTTAAACTCTGTTTAAAAAATTTCAATATGCATTCAAGACAATATTATGCGCCCACTTTTAAACTTTTAAGCCTATTTCAATGTTTGAATCATTCTCCCACAGTGCTCCCTGCTGGTCAGGCTGTAAAAGTGCATCAACACAGGAGGCTTCCCCATTTTCCCCTCCCTTTTATTTCACTTTATTCCATACCAGGAGTAGAAAATGTGGTAACAGACAGTCCGACAAACGGCTACACATTCAGCAGGATCATGCACCTGCTGTACGTCTACATGCTGGATAATGAACAGCTGGGTTTACACACACAGTCCTCCTGACACTGGAGTGGGTCATGAAACAGTCACATGTCAGTTTACAGTTCAAACACCTGATTGACTAAAGGTTACAAAAGGAGAGCTACATTTGCTCCTCATAATATCAGTATGAGCCAGAAGACGAGCAGAGTTAAGCTGCAGTGGGGGGATGCAGAAGATGGAAAGAATTTAAAACAAAAGACAGCATACAGTTGTCAAAGTGCGTGCGTGATGACCTGTACAAATGATTACACAAAGTGGCAGGAATGTAGTTCAGCCTCAGAAACTTTTACACACACAGAACAAATGTTAATGTTCCTGGAAGCTCCATTGAGTATTGCATATCTACATCTAGGAATAGTTTGACATTTTGGGTAATGCACTTACTGATATTACTCCCGAGAGTTAGATGGGAAGATCAGGAACACTCTCACACATGCACAGTCACATTGAAATGAAAGTACAGCTTATTTGACGGTTTTACAAATCAGGCCCCAAAGTAAATCTGGTTAAAAACGGACCACAGAACCCTCAGACAAACAGCAGCTGCTGACATCACACCACACTATTATATTTTGGGTGTACACTGGACAGGTCACCCGTCTGTTACGGGGCAAACACAGACAGGGACAAACAAGGAAGCCAGAGCACCCGGAGCAAAGCCGCACATAGACCAGTGTTCAAACCCCGTCTCCATCCCAGGCTCAAACCAGCAACCTTCTTGCTGCGAGGCCACAGAGCTTACGGCCACAGCAACATGCAGCGCTACTCTGCTGACCTTTTATTCCCTTATCAATGCTGCTTTCCTGTGATTGCTGGCTTTTTCAGTGTATCTACATTTCATTTAAGATATCCTCTCTGTGTCTCAGTCAGTAAACAGAGTACTTCCAGGTCCTGGGCCTCCAGAACAAGTCCAAACCACCATCCCTTCACACCCATGTTCAACAATAGTATGATGCATTTTTGCAAATATGCTGCACTTGCTTTTCCCCAGTTCTGGTCCGGTGGATCAGGGCTAAGCGTCTCTCTCACATCTAAACCTTATTTGTTTAGATGTGGCTTTGAAAACCTAAGATGTTCTGGATTGTTCTTTTAAAATAGAATAAGCCATCTTCCTGCCAACCTATACTTGTTTAGTCTAAACGGTACTTTAACATGCTCACTGAGGCCTTTTCCCCTGCATCTATCAGCTTACAGGCTGAGTTTGAGGTGAACCTGCTGAGACATCAACCCCTGGGAAAACTGGGATCTGTCTTAAATGTTTTGCACTGGTAAATAATCGCTCATTGTAGACAATGAGCTGTTGTTCATTTGAAGTTATATTTTAACCAAATCCAGAAACAGGGAATGACCAGGCTGTATTTATCATGTTCTGAAGCAGCCAAAGCCATGGGGCAGGGTTTTCTTTCTTGGCTGTTTACTAAATGAGTAGCAGGAGGCAGCAGCGGATCATTTAAAGTTCACGGCCCATCATAAATCAGAATCAGCTCCGTATAACAATAAAAACTGCAATATTTCTCCTGCACCAGGAAACTAGTGGAGCAAAACAAAAGCCGGAAAAGCAAACTTGGCCAGTCTGACTAAACGGAAAATAAAGTTGCACATCAAAGTTCAGAAGCAAAAGTAGGACACTTTTATTGACCTCATGCATTTCAGGTACGAGGAAGTGCTGCAACGTTGTGTGTGTTGTGTTGTCGTGCATGCATCTTTCCCTCACATTTTCTATCCAATTTCTTTTATTTTTTTCTGATTCTTTCATCCTGTTCCTGTCTTTTTATAACTTCATGGGATTTGTTTCTGTGATATTTGTCATTTATGGACATAAATAGTACTTTGTTTGCCGTGTTTCTTTTGTTTTTGTTTGTTTTTGTCAAATAATTACCAACAACGGCCAGTAATCCAGCATTTACACTGCTCACAGAACCAAAGGAACAACAGTGAACTTCAGCATAAAAATGTGATGGGTGCACAGAAGATGCAGAAAGAACAAAGTCATGAAGGAAAAGAGTCAAAATAACAGACTGGTGATGTAGATAAGCTCCCTCTTCATCCCAATGTTAGGTTTTACTGGCTCTACTGCATGTCTTCATGGAGACATTTCTCTCAAAAGCTTCTTGCTGCCAAAGACGTTTCAACAGATAGGGCTGAATCCACGAGTGGCAGTGAAGAAGAGGGCTCCGCTTTAGTACTGTAACTAGGCTTAAGCTTGTCCCGTCCTCCACAAGAAGAAAGATTTGTTCTTGTTCTGGAGGACGCGAGAACAAGAATAGTTTGTTTTCATCAGGGCATTTCATCCTCCGCGAGCAGCAGCGTGCGAGACGGGCTGGGTTTACTCTGTCTCTGTGCACTGACCCGGTCGATCCGGATATCTTTATTTTATGTGAAACTTGGTCGGTGACAGTGCAGAACTGAGCCAGTATCCATGTCTGTATTTACCGTGTGTTGGAAACGTTTCTATACTTTCTCACCACCTCCATCAGCTGTTAGTTAAAGCTGTTCATTCATCCTGCGTCTGTAGAAATGTGGACGTCTCTACGTCATGATGTTATCTACGGCCACCTCACATGTCCAACCAATCACGCAACTCTTCTCGGAACCCAATGAGAAAAAGGTTCGGCCAGCTCGATGTGGCAAGAAGTGTCCTCAATCACGTCTGCCGAGAACAAGATGATGTCAGGAACAAGAACAGAGTCTGGCTTCTGGTGGAGGATGTAGGAGCCTTTAAGGTTGTGGCAACTGTTTCTGGTAATTAGTAAATACCGTTTAACCTCCCACACCACCCCCAACAGACATAATTCACTCCTTTCAAAGAGACACCAGACTACCCCTGAACCTCATCTCTTCTTATTTAAGACATTTGTCATACCTGTTTGTACAATTACACTATTTCCACAGGTGTAAGAAGCGGAAACAACTTGGTTAACTTAGTTGTTGTTGCAGACTGTCTAGCTGAACTATATTACTACGACAGCCATCTCTAGTTTTAAACTATAGTGTCCAGTAGGAAAGAGAGAAGAGAGTTGCTGCCATTCAGCAGAACCACTCAGATCAACACAGCATAAAAGTACCTAAGGCAAATTTTTAAAGGCTTATTGAGTAGCGACGTTTATTTTCTAGGTTCCTATGGCAATGATAGAGATTTTTACACACAAATGCATCAATGCGATGCCTTGCAACACACTAAGTTAGCTGGAAGTGAGACAGCAGAGTGGCTACATTCTATGTTTGATATGGGTCATGAAATAAAACAACACTTCAGCACTTTTGTCTCGTTCATGAAACATGCTGTACTCATAAAACTGCATTACTTCTGTAAATGTTTCTCATATGGATTTATGCCCTTCATAATAATTTGTTTTAAATCTTCCTCTGTCCAGATAAATGTTCTAAAGTAAGTAAAGCAGACACTGCTCCAGGACTGGCTTACAGCCGGTGCAGCCTTGTGGACCTGCATGCTGTCTGCAGCTTGTGTCAGATCCTCTGCTCACTGATCACATGAAAACAATACGCGAGAAAAATTAAGCCAGGGAAGACGGCTAAGTCCAGAAATCTATAAAATCAAAAGTCCTAAAACCTAACAGGTGATGTGAGAGTGACTATGTTCAGTTTTTATTTGCAGTCTGTATGTGAACCTTTTGACTTACATTTGATATGTTGCAGATGTCCACGATAAAGACAAAACTGTGGTAACCATCTATGATCTTATAAGCAAAGCTTACAAACACCTTCTGCATCCTCTGCTGAGCACAGAAATAACAGCTAGCTTAGACTGTCCCAAACCTCCGATTCAATTTTCAGTTGTGTTTCCTTAAGTTTCCCATCTGCCCGGATCTTTCTCATGTTTCCGTTGCTGTGTGGATTTCTCTCCATAACCAATCAAAACACAGGCATGCATAGAAAGTCTTTCAAAGTCATGTTATTTAGAACTGGGCCTGTTTAGTAAAGTGGACAGGAAACCAGGCCTTCCTTCTTTTGGCTCGGTGTTTGCATATTCTCTACATTTTGTGCCAGAGATTATGATCTATTGATTTTGTAGCATTAAGTTTCTTCAAAGTCATGTTCAATACAGAGTAATGGGCATAAGAGGAAATACCTCAAACTATTGCAATTCCTAAACATTAGTCAGTTTTATGATTTGTCATCATTCTCATTAGCGAACCAACATCTGTTCAGTCGCTATTTTTATTACATTTTTGTGAGTAGAAGAACTGTAATGTTAACCAATGACCTTTCTGATGTGAGCACAGCAGGATATTATCACACTTGGATAAAACAAACACAGAGAACAGGCAATGTGAGCTCCACGTACAAATACAGTAACAAAGACACTCCCTCTCATCTAACTCTCGACCAGAATAGGAATAAATGTATTCACAAACTGACAAACTACTCCTACACAGTTGTAATTATAATAGCATCGTTAAAAAAGTTAAAAAGAAGTATAAACATCTCGAAGCATCCTACACCATCATCACTTTTTCGAGCACTAACGACTGAAATTTCACATGACCACCTTGCTACTCTGCTAAAACCTGCAGCGTTCAATAGTACAAAAGGAGAGTCTGTAATCACACATCAGTAGACAGTATATGCACCTTATTAAGAGTCAGTGTTTTTCCCCTTACTTAAGCCGAGTCCAGATCCATCCACAGCATTGTTGATTCAAAGGAAGCACAAGCCATTAACTGGCAATACAGTCTATCAGCAACACTACCTACAAACATGCTACTCCCACTGAGACCCATTACATCAGCTCATCTCAGCAGACTTACAAATCGCTTGGACTACGACAGAACAAAACTCTCATAGGGAACCCATCTACCCCCCTTGCTCTTTCAGTGTGTGACTTGAAAAAAAAAAAGAAAGAAAGAAGGACAAAAGTAAAATCACCTTGAAAAGAGCTTAAAATATCTCATTCTGTTGTTCTCCGAGTCTAAAAAGCACCCTAGGAAGTCTACTTCACAGCAGCGCTGCAAAGAGCACTGAGTGATCACAATGCAGCACCTCTACGGTAAATGTTGGGGGTCATCGCTCCATTTAGAAGCCATATCAGCAGAGATGCTGCTACCCTCCGGCTACCGGCCCGCATTGGAAGAACAGATTCATCACGGTGACGCCTGCATTCGGTCCCGCAGCTCTCAGTTGGCTGGCAGCAGTGTGTGGTAGGTTAGCTGTTCCTCTGCTCTGCCTCCCTCTGGGATGCGGTGGAGGAGATCTGGCTGTCCTCAATGTCGTCTCCATCTGCAGGGAAAGGAGCACAGTTTTCCCAGCTGCTACGATCCAAAGGTATTCTGTGACCTCTCCAATTCGCCTCGCTTTGTAGGTGCAGTGTTCTGAAGCATGTGGGGCCACACATTCCACACATGTGGTCAGTTCATTGTCTTAACTGGCTGCACGTGTGAAAGTGTGACCAAAAGACGCGCCTGAAGCTCACAGCATCAGCATAACTCCTCTGCTGCTTCACGATGTCTTGTGATGTGATCATTTTATGTTGCAGATTATAAGCCAAACTAACACATCTGTGTACGGTCACAGCTTTCCTAATCCTGTCAAATAATCATTTAGATTACTCATCTAAACTGGGAAAAATATTCATTTTAAGCAGATTTAGCAGAGAGCAGTGAGCTGCTATATTTCGGTACCCAGGGAGGAGTTGGGGAGTTAGGGGCCTTGCTCAGGGACCCACAGTGGATCACCTGTGTTGTAATACCAGGGGCCAGTTCCAGAAAGGAGGTGCTACTAATTCAGAGTTTAAAAATAAACTCTGGGTCAATTTAGGCCCAATCCCATTTCTCTTTCTGACCTCTTCCCCTTCCCCTTAAAACGAAACTATAAGGGGGGCTGAACCCCTACAGATTAGGACCCCTCTTCAACAGCATTTGTCATCGACAGTCTGTGCTTTTACGTTAGCAGAAGCTGTTGCCGGAAGTCTGGAGAAATCCTGCCGTCTACAGATGTGGTTGTTTCTCTGAGTGGGCTATTAGCATCTTTTCTGACATTCCCAGGTTAATGTTAAAGTTACATCTGATGTGTGCCTGTTAACCCCACAAATGTTGTCTCCCATGAAGCCCCCCATATCCTGAAGAACATCAGCGAAGTTGCTGAAGCTTTTATAGAGATGTTATGTCTGTAGC
This sequence comes from Craterocephalus stercusmuscarum, assembly GCA_037177115.1. Classification (NCBI taxonomy): domain Eukaryota; kingdom Metazoa; phylum Chordata; class Actinopteri; order Atheriniformes; family Atherinidae; genus Craterocephalus; species Craterocephalus stercusmuscarum. Next base: position 7,530,943 of record JBBDHI010000008.1, read on the forward strand.
AGACGAGGGCTGCTGCTACAGAGCACCGTAGTGTTCAGCTGGCTAACGCTAACGTTACTGAAGCCTCAAAGTAGCACTATGCTAGTTCGCAATTTTTTTCCCCAAGTGTGTTATATGAAGAAAATGAGCATTACATATGGAAACAGTGTTAAAATAAACAACACAACAGCATTTTTAAACACAATTATTGGAGAAAATACTGCATTTGTGTATTTCTACAGACTCGGTTGCAGCCTTTCTGGAGATTTTCCGTAGCCTACCCATTCGTTTAAAGTCAGCTCCTGAAAAATCTTTGTTTGAAGGTGCATGTAGCCCTACCGCTTGCCCCCACCCCTCGGTCTTAAGGGGAATTGGAACTCTCTACCCCTACATGCAAACACGCAAAGCGGAGGGGTGGGGCCTCGTGGTGAAATGGGACTGGGCCTTACTCTGAGCTGAGAGACTCTTTTTAGCTCCAGATCAGCTGCTTTGAGTTGGTTCAATCAACTCTGAGTATCTATACCCAGAGCTGGAAACCACAACAACACGCCATCATCAATGAAGCCCCAATACCTGGATTCACCATGGCAACCACTGACAAAAAGCCAGCTATTTAACCTGACTGGAGCAGAGAGTCTGGCAACACAACGAGGTGTTTGATTAAAAAAGGAGCAATCCTGCTGCAAAGGAGCAGTACGGGGAGAAAAACTGCTGCTTGGGTCCATGTGCAAGTGGGAGTCCACTGAATGACTCATTGATATGTAAGATACTGTATGTTAGATACGTAAGAGATTTTTAGCTTTGGCATGACCATAACCTGTAAAGGGCTCTCTTTCTCTACCAATGGGGTTAACTTCCGTAACTTCCGAATTCCCTAGAGGAGCGCTTTTACTGGCTGATTGGAATCCAGAAAATCCAGAAATTATCCCCATTGGCAAAGAAAGAGCGTCACGCCAAAGCTAAAAATTAGCCGCTTTCGCTAAATAAAATGGCCTGAACTTGTACGCAATCAATGAGTCATTCATTTATGATATTAGAAAAATGTGCAGAGAAGTGAATACTTTTTTATCTAAAGTCTTTGTTTGCCCGTTAACCCGTTCATGCATGAATTATTACCAAAACAGTTCTACATGTTTTTGCATATAGTAATTCACTTCCAGAAACACATACAGTGATGCTTTTTTATTTCTTAATTATATTTTACTTTTCATTTTTTAAATTTATTTTGATAGTTAATTCAAAGTGATTGATGAAAAATGCTTTCCATATTTCTTTTATAAAGATATTCTATAAAATTATGGCTGTATCATTTTTCTTTTCCTGTTTGATTATTACAATGTATGAATGTACATGTATAAATATTAATTCTACAGTAACTGACAGTGTATTGCACGACTTGCTGATGTCCCCTGAAGTGGAAAAATTATAAATTTTTCATCTCCATCCATGAATATACTGAAAAACAGCTGTCAAATAGGTGTCCACTGTGGTGGACGCTATGCATGAAAGGGTTAAATGTGGAAAAAATGTTTGTGAACACTTGAGCAAAGTCTTGATAATAATGTTATGCAAAATTTCTCAGAAACTGTATGTATCAAATACGATGTGTTTGTCTAGAGGGTTATCCAGCGTAGGTTCTGATCACTCAGTAGTCCCTGTAAAGCAGGCTGGACACAACAGGCTTCATTCACAAGAGCCTGAGGATTTTATGGAAAACATAAATTGGTCCACTATTTTGATTTTCCAATTTCAGAAGAAAAAACAGACTTAATTTTCATATAATTTTATATATGATCTATATAGTTGTTTTGACGACAATGATGCAATCCACTGTATTTGTAGCTATGAGTGTCAGTCCACGCTTCAAGGGTGAAATGACATGAATGTTTCTCGGGGTCATTAAGGATTAAATATGATCCCAAATCCCAGGGAGCTGAAAAGCTTGGTTCAAAGAGAAGTGTGAATTTGTGTAGGGAAGAACCGAACAGTGGCTTATTGCGCCACTATCCCGTTTTTCCTTCTCAGAGTAGCTAAAGTAAAGATAGGCTATGGAAGCCCTGGAATATGCTTATAACGCAGAAGTCATTTTAGCTGAAAATACAAAAACATCCTACTTAGTTTAACATGTAGCTAGACAAACTAATGTTAGCTTAGCTTCCTAATAGGCTAGGTGTTCTTCTCAATGACATCAATTACTAGCATAATAGAAAACGGTAACAGTGTAATGCCCCAAGCCCAAATATGGAAAACAAGCAAGAGTGTTTCATTTCTTTCGTACACATTTCACATTTCCTTCCAGTTTGGGAAGTTAACATGGCTTAAACACAAAGTGAAGTCCACTTCACACAAGCACCTGGGAAATCAGAACCCACCTTAAGTTGAAAACTCACTGTATGTTACCCATGAATCAAGCAGCTTGCTTCAGTTCCTGGCTACAAAAAAAAAATGGCTTGTTTAAAATGAACTTGTATTCTCAAAGTAATTTATGTCATGATTATGACAGTGATTCTGATTTATAATTGATTTACATTAAGATGTTACATCTAAAATAAAATCCTCACAACTGTCAATTATTTCATCTTTTCAGGGAAACAAGCTCTTACAAACCTAAAAACTAGCTTATTGTTAAGCTAACACCACTTACACCAGCCAACAAATGTACCTAGTTGGGGAGTTACACTGGGTAAATTATGCATGGAGGAAGTGCTGCCTGTGCTCCTAGTAAAATAAACTTCCCCAGGTACAGTACATTGTTGTTTAGGATCCAGCAACTGTATAATGTGTGTTAGGATACAATCTTGTTCTGCTAGTTTCAGTATTGACTGCAGTAAAATGGAAATTATACAAGTGAGAGTGGTTTTAATGCCAAGGAAATATATACACTGCCCATCTAAAAGAAAAGGTCACCGCCTGGATTAATGTAAGCACATGATTATAACATGGTTTTTTAGCTTACAATAAGTTATTCAGTCCTGAGTGGTCATTTCTTAAACAACCATGTTAGAAGACAGATCCTGTGGTTGAGTAAAACATGTTAGTTTGTTCCAGAATGGTCCAAATATGGTCATGCATCAAGCAAAGAAAGCTTCTAACAAGATTCTGGAAGTACTAAATTTGCGTTTAAAAATGTCCAATGCATTATTAAACACGATAAGGAGAGAGGGAAGCCATCATCTTCGAGGAAGAAATGTGGTCAATTTATTTTTCAAAGATCGTTAATCAATTGAATTTTTGGCAAAATCTTAACATAAAAAGACAACAGTGGAGGTCTTAGATGTATTCAAGAGCATTTCCACATGCACAGTGTCAATGATACTCAAGGGGCTGGGACTAAACAGCTTAAGAAAAACACTTATCAGTAAGGATAATAAGGAAAAGAAAGCTCTAGAGCAACAGAGGCAGTTGTGTGGTCTGATGAGTCCATTTTTACCCTGTTCCAGAGTTACAGTATGGGAGCCTGAGGGTAAAAAGAGAGGAATCATGAACTCTATTATCTTGTACTGTACAATCAAATAAAGACTGGCAATTCTCACCATAAGAATGAGAAAAAAACTATGTAAAACGCATAATTGTAAAAAGTCCCATAAATTTACATCATGTACATCTTCAGGATGTGCTGGAGAATGCTGTGTCTGAAGTTCAGCCAGACATCATCATCAGCAGCAGCACATCAGTGAATGCAGCTATGGACAGAAATGAATGTGACATTGCAGGAGCTTATCAAAATGATGTGTGGTGTAACCCGAGGTGGTCCAACCAAATATTAGCATCTCACTTTCCTTTTTTGATAGCCTACAGTATGTACAAGTTTGTCAAATACTCAAGTGTTATTCAGGATATATTGGCTAGTGCAGTGTTTCTCAAAGTGGGTGCTGCGGCACACTGGGGTGCCTCCAGACTGTCAGGGAGGCCACCAAAAAAATGCTAGATTTAATTTAGATTTAATTTTTATAAAAAATCTAACATTTCATATATAAATGACTGAATATATTCTTTTAAAATCTTTTTATATATAAATGGATTGATAAAATTGTACAGCCTGTGTTATTGCTTGGGCAGTCCACCTCTTATGGTTTTAAGGCATTTGTGTCTCTGATTTATTATTGTGCAAAGCACTTTGTAAAGCTGTGTTTTTAAAGGTGCTATAAAGTTGCTGTAAAGTTATTATTATTTACAGTTCGTATTATGCTCTGTTTATACTGTTCTGTCTAAATAAACAGTACATTTGCACTTATAGTTAGGATATGCAGTGTTTTCAGTCATGTTTTACACTGGCGGTGCCTTGAGATGTTACTTTGAAAGGTGCCCTGACTGAAAAACGGTTTGAGAAAGGCTAGACTAGACTAAAGTCATGGTTTGGTGATATTTTCCAGCCTCATGAGCATCACAAAGTCTTTTTCTGAAGCAAAGATCCGTGTTCTTTAAATAAAACAGGGGAGCTACTCACTGAGCTGTCATCCTATTGTCTGAAGACACCTAATTTTGTCTTCAAAAGCTAATCCTTGAGGTGTACATGCTGCAACTCACAGTTACGTAATACTACATCACTTTCCTCTCCGGAAAAAAATAGTTTTCATTTGTTTTTTGTTGACAGGGTGGATGCGGGCGCTGTTATCTCATGGCATGATTCTAACCTGAACATAGGTCTAACCTGAACATGGTCATTAATGTTTGTGTTTAGCCAAGTGAAAGACTTGCAGTCTGTCCGAGATGAACCCAGATGGATGGCTGTTTTACTAGTTTGCTTTCTTCATTTTCTTTAAGAAGAGTTTAAAATGTGGGGAGAATCAGAGGATGTTTTGGCTCATATTTCAGCAGAAATATTTTTCTGAAGAGGCACTGGCCAAAAGCACAGCAGTTATATACATTTAAGTTTCATTTCGGGCAGAACATTTGTATGAGGGTTCGCGATCACCTACAAAGTCAACATCTGTTTGCGATGTTTGAGATTCTACAATCAGCCGCTTGATGATAATAAGACAATGCATTGCTAAAATGACATGACATATGAAGCTATAGTTTGAATGAGAACAATGTCATGTACATATGGTGGACAACGGATTTAGTTATACTGCTGAGGTTTACCTCCTCCTCCTGTGTTGATGTGCAGCTGGGACAGAGACAGGGTGAGGGACATCTCTCGGCCCTCGGGGTCGGTGGGACTCTGCAGGATGTCATGCATGGCGTTCCTGCGTCCCGTCCTGCCAGAGGCGATGAAGTCTGCGTATGTGGCCTCAACATCAGACATCGCTCGTGCATTGTTCACACAGCAACACCTGCAAGAAGATCAGGCGGGTCTTTATCTCCAAACGAAGCTCAGCCACAAAAATGACAGAGACTGGGGCTGATGATGTGATGGAAGCTGAATTTCATTTATTAAGATCCCCATTAGCGACTGATAAATCAGTTGCTTTTCTTCCTGGGGTCACCACTCTATTTCATCACAAGTTTCATTATTTACATTAGTTTTTACACCAATAAATAACAAAAAGCAAGATTAATAAAAAAATAAATCAGCAAATAAATCAACAAAGTTTACAATTCATGTACTCTTTAACCAAACAATAGCTCACTGCGACATGATTCAGTACTAACACTCTATTTCTATTGTATGAAAAAGTTTTTGTTTCTTTTAAAAACAATTTTGATTATATTCAAGTTACAGAAATCCTGGCAATCCATTCCATGAAACCATGGACCGATAGAAAAAAAAAGCTTGCTGAAATTGATCTGTTCTGACTAAAGGCAAAAAACACTTTTTTTTGGTTTGTGTTGTAAAATAATCATATTAATCAGCAAAAAATAACACCCTTCTGTAAATAATTTCAGTTTTAGTTACAATGACGGATAAATGATAATAAAATCAATCAGTGTTTTACAGTTAACAAAGCCAG
>JBBDHI010000008.1:7550252-7561067 GCA_037177115.1 Craterocephalus stercusmuscarum
CCTTTTCCCGCTTGCATTTTCAAATCCTTTTCCTAAATGCATTTCCTAAACGCTTTACCGCCTTCCTTTAGCTTTTCTTCTTCTGGGCCTTGAGGAGTGAAAACAACATTTAACCAATCACAGCAGCTCCACGTTGTGACCCACGTGGTACTACAGCTCTCTCATTGGTCAGACAATCAGACTAGTTACTTCGCCAATGGGCTTTATGCACAACACAACTACTTCCTGAACTGAAGCCAGCTGCTTTGTGTCCTGTCTTTCATTACTGGACGAGCTGATTAATCCAGGTGTGTCTGGCCATTTACTGATGTCACACACACCTGGACTAATCAGCTCGTCCAGTAATGAAAGACAGGACACAAAGTAGCTGGCTTACGTTCAGGAAGTAGTGGGGTTGTGCATAAAGCCCATTAAGTGGACATTTTAATTCATAAACAGCTAAGAAACTTAATAGTTGTATTTGTGTGTGCGTGCCTCTATGAGATTTCAGCACCTTTCTATTGACTTATATTCTGTAAAATTAATTAATGTTAACTTAATGTCATATTTAAAGATTCAAATTAACGTGCCCTTTGTTTTTTTATTGCCATGACAAGATCGGGAGTTATGTTTAGCAACCCACCTTTCTGCATGCAGCAGCTTTAATGAGGATCATTTTGGCCTTTTTACAGATCCACCTAGCTGTGACTAATGATTTTTTTTCTGCTAAATGTTGCCCTGAGGCACCTGCAGCAAAATATCATCTACAGGCTTCCCACTTCCAGCTGTTACCTATTTGTGGCACTAATCACCCCCCATACTCTTGTCCCTCTCATCACCGATGGGTGTCGCTGCTGACACTGGTACCCATGCCGTCTGTCAGTCTGTCTGGCGTTGGGGGGGGGGGTTGTGAACTAGGAGAGAGAGAGAGTGAGAGGGGGAGTGAAAGCACCTCTGCCACTCTCCTTGCCTCCTCTCCTGTGCGCAGTGCTCCGGCCCGGCCGCTCCTTCCTTCCTTCCTTCCTTCCTTCCTTCCTCGTTTCCTCCCCACAGCTGGCTCTCCTCTCTCTTGGATGCTGCCTTTCCTTGTCTCACACAACCGAGCAGGAGCAAATACTTCGGCGGGGTGGAATGACTGACTACCTGTTTTGCATGGTTTAAATTTCGGGAAATTCGCACGTCGGAAAGGAGGAGAGTCAAGAGGGAAGAAGGCTCTCCATCCCGCGGGGGAATCTATTTTACAGTAAGCAGGCGCAATGTCATTCCAGTTTCCTCATTTCGCTCGTCTCACACCTCCCATCTGTGCCACTGCCTGACATAAATGACAGCCTGCTGGGAATATAGCTGGATGTTTTATTTTGGTCTAAGTATGAGCCAGATGTTTTTACCGCTTTGTCTGAAGCCAGTTTGCACCGGTGTGTGAGGGAGATTGTGTTTCCTTTTTTTCATCATGATGCGCTGAAGGGCTGTGGTGGCGCTTGCATCGATCATAGACTGAGAATGGAATCCCCCCCTTCTGCTTCCCCATTCCACCTCAGCTCAGCGTCCATCCATCCATCCATCCATCCAGGCCGGAATGTGTGGGGGTCGGAGGCGCTGGCTGAGAGGGAGGGCGATGAAGGGGGTTGACAGCGGCGAAATCGGTATTACTTCCTGATTGACCTAAATATGAGCGATATTCCTAAGATTAGCACGCGTGACAGGGGCGCATCGCGCGCTGGCTGCATGCCTTTGTGCTGTCTTTGCAGCGCAACGCTTGGTACTGTAGCTCTGAAATGTGGTTCCCCTCGGCCATCAGGGAGGCATGTGCACGGATGAAGAGCACCTTGCCGCCTGTGTGCTCCCGTTCTGGCCCGCCTGCTCCATGCGGAGCACTAAAACACACACACACACACACAGTGTTCAGTCTTTTTTGTTTTATTACCATAAAGTAATCAACCTTATCTATCACGTTGGCAAGGTTTTCAGTAAAGATTGTTGTGATGTTATAAATATGTGTGTATTTGGGCTAAGTGACCTGGCTGGGGGGGGGGGGGTTGTGAAAACATCTTGACAAACATCAGCTTAATCATGACTTCCTTCTACTTTGTGAGCTTGGGAAAGGTCTAGGAGCTCACAGCTTCAAGTTTGTGCTAGAAGCAATCATCACCAGTCGACAAACATGTCAGATTGTTTCATTTGACTCGGTCTTTATGTTTAAGTGCCACCCTGCCTAATTATGGAAGTGTTACCTGGTGCTGGAAAAATACACCTTGTTGCAGGTTGAAGCAAGAAGCTAGTTGTTTGTTTGTTTGTCTGTTTGTGGTTTCATGTCAGGATTCATTTTGGATAGTTTAGTTTGGAGGAATAACACATTTCCCCCTTCAGATAACAGCTCAGGCTTGCAGTGAGCTTTCAGGGAGCCTTCCATGGATCACATGACAAATGACTGCAAAGGGTTTCTCTCGTTTACATTCTTTTTGGTACTTTAAACCATTAGTCAGTTTACTTTACTTTTTCATATGTTCAGACTGACATTGGAATTTCATCTGTGAAGTTACAGTCTTAGCTCTTGTGGCTTAATAAAGAGAATCTATGGTATAGCCAGTGGCATGTTAGCTTAGCTTTGCAGGACTAAAACAGGAGAAACAAGCAAGCTTCGTGATCTAAATGTAACACAACTTTCCTTCATGCACATCTAAAAGTCACATATTTACCACAACATCAAAACCTTCAAGATTAAAGTGCAAAACAGCAATTTGTGGAATTATATGAAATGGTGCCCTATTTTGTGTCAGGCTCCATGACTCCATGGAGTCTGTTTGTTCCCTGTGGGACTTCAGTGTAATGAAAGCATCATACTGAACAGACAGATATTGGAGTGGCATTAATGATCCAACTACCCTGAATAGGTTAAAATGTTCTCTGTGTCACAGTAGCAAGTCAGATTTAGCTTTTAGAGTAATTTTCAGTCCCTGTATATCACCATACTTGCAGCTGATGCTACAACTTTGTAGGATAGGGACAACACACCGTGCTGATTTTGATGGGCTGGAAATAAGAACAGTTTGAGGACACACTGTAAGACCTGTCCCTCTTCCTATTTATCGTGTGACCCCGCATGGGATCCCACCCTCCAGGTGAGGGACTTACAAGAAGCTGACTCCATAATGCAACATTAGATACATTATCAGCATTTTGATGTTCTCATGTTGCAACTCTGAAGATGATAATTTTACCTTCTTGTATCCAGTCTGACAGAGCAGACACACAACTACACACACACAGACACAAACAGTTTGTGTTTACCGACTGCTACAAGCCAGAGCTGCAGCATCTCAAAGCAGTAACACACACAGGTAAAATTACTACCAGCCAATGTTCTCGTCACACAACATTTAACTGATCAAAGAGTTTCTTTTCCCCCAATGTAGCATTCCGGTAACATGCTGAGCAGCATTACAGGAAGCCAGAAGTCTTCAGAGTGCATTCAGCTGCTACTCTGGGGTTTAGTACCCCATCACCCCACCGCCATCTCTCATCTCTCCAACCTCCCTCTCTCTCTTCCTAATTGCAAAAGATTCAGGATAGATGGTGGAATGACCCTGATAGCTGTGTCCCTGGAGGAAAGTCTGAAAAGTGATGCACTCTGCCATGGTTCAGAGAAGTGTTCAGAGCATGCTATCATCCTTTTCCAAAGACTTGCCTTGGCTGCTTCAGCCTCAACAGGCTTCATTAACTTTTTATATTCAGAAGATGATACATGTGATGTGGACAAACCTCTAATAACCTCTCACTGACTATGCAAGTGCTATAGCTGCCTGCGCAAGACCCAGAATGAAAATCAAATTCCCCTAAATGATCCCGAGCTCAAGAGGGAAGCATATATTGTAATTTGCAGACATGCTATTAATTCAGATTACAACGGAACGGAACGGATGAAATAAAGTTAGCTTTAGGGACCATGCCTACATTTCTACAGACGTACCTGTTAAATGCACAGCTTTCATTATCCATAGGGATGAGGGTGGCCAAAACTGAAAAAGACATGATCCATCATAATAAACTCCATCCCTTGTAACCACTGTACTTCAAAGGTCGCACATTTTTACGTGATCGCCACCAGTTCAGTGTGCGAATATTTGAAGTGTTTAGATCAGATAGACTGTGCATAATTTGACATCAAACATATTGTTAAAGTCAAATCAATGATTCAGTGAGAACAAAGGTAAAGACTGAGGACATGAATGGAAATTAAACCACTGGGAATAGTACACATAGCATATATGTAGCACATAGGTGGTTGGCAAAGAATGAATCAGTCCAGTGCCCCACTTTTGTGGCTGCACTATGGTAAGATGCTTTCAGTGGTTAATTTATGAAGTTGTTGCCCTGCCGAAAAAGCATCGATGCATGCGAGTTAATTATATCGATGGTTTTATCAACAGTAGACAAGAACACCATTGGATTCATTTTCAACCTGACTGTTCACATGTAAGACATGTGCTCTCTTTCTCTTTTTATTGCATACAATAACAGTTTCAGAATGGTTCGAGTCCAATCAGATCTAATATGTGACAGTGAGGGACAACTAGGATACATTCAGCTCAAAACCGTTCAAGATGCAAACCAGCCAACCGTTGTACCTGATCATCTCTGTTGATAACCTTGTTTGGAAAGAGAGATACGTGGGTGGGGAGTGAGACTCCGTGTTGTCACCGGGTCATTGTATTCCAATCATGGCAACATCTGATTTCTATCGCATGTATCGTCTGCCTGCATCAGTGAGTAGATGGTGAGATGGGCTGCCTGGTCAACAGCCTCCTCAACCTTTGAGGACAGGAAAAAAATAGGAGACGGAAAAAGAAGCTGGACATGGGGCAGACCACATTTTCACTAAAAGCTCACTGACAGAAATGGGAAGTATGGATTATGACGCTGTGCATGAGTTCTGAGGCAGATTATTATCAAGCTGTTGCTTTGCCAAAACTCTGTTTGATAAACATGCATGTGTTACTATTCTGTCATCTCTTCATCTCACGCTTATCTACCTCTGCTAACAAATAAATAAAAGATATTACTGAGATTACATTTTCCAGTGAGGAGGACTTGGAGTGCATTACAGTACTAAACTTTGTGCTTAAACCGTGGAGCGTTGGCAAAGGAAGGACACGTTCAATTCTGGTGCAGTCCCGAATAACTGTTTAAAATTGCAAGATAGGACAGATAGAGCTGCACTCTCCGAGTGCCCTTATAGTTTATTCATGAAATGAGGATTTTCATTTCTTGTTTTGCAAGCATACAGTAGTTTATTTCACTATCTGAAAAGAAACATGATGCTGAAAAGGATTTAGGTGAATGTTAATTCCAGATCTGTTACTGGATGCATCTCCACAGCTGTCTGACGTCAGCACACAGCCTCTGCCTCATTTTACTAAGATTACAACCCTTCAGACACTGAAGAAATGTGAGTTACTAGTAAGGAGCTATATTGTGAGCGTGTAAGTGGAGCCAGTGATGGAAACATTGTCAGTAAGTGATTGCAGCACTGACCAGGTGGGAGCTCAGGTGACTTAATGACCAGAACCGTTTCTGTGCGGTTTCCACTTGTGACTCAAGCTGGTCCACTAATGGAAGCTGGTGGATAACAGCAGCACTTTGCTTTTCTGTCTCAGGCTCTGAGTGGTTTTCCCTCCCCTCTGCCTCAAATAGAGAGAAGAGCAGATCGGTGTTTGTGGGTAATGGCTGTTTGCCGGACACGTCGCCTCGTCACTCGAGCTTTCTTCTTTTCACTCTGTGGTTGAGTGTGCACTTTCAGAGTGGAACCGTCACTTTGCAGATTCACTTTGCACCTTGCTGTTCCTCAAGTCTGGCTTTGGCTAAAACAGACATTTGAGCAAAAAGGCACATATGTCCCATTGTTCAATGGTAATGATTTCATTTAGTTCAGCTTTAAATTGCACTGAAAACCTTCATCCTGCTCAGCCAGAAAGCCACCAAACTGCTTGTTAATCACCACAGCACATGAACAAGTTAATGAGTAATAGGTAACTGAGAGGCATCTTTCATGTCGGTTAAGCCACGCTGAGGTCAGGTCTGTTATCGGTGCTGCAGGGAGTCCGCCATCATCATGGAGTCTGGCAAAGCTCAGACCCTGCGTGTCCCTCCACACCGAGGGAGGCAATAATACTCCTCTTAATCCACCGCTCGCTGCTTTGCTCACACCATCTATCCTCCATGGGGTGGAGCGTTGCCAAGATGCGGATGCCAAATTGTGGTTGCTGTGGCAACACTGACTCGGGTTCGCTGTGATGTCAGCCAGGTGCGGTCCGGCAGTTTGAGCTCTAACAAGGCCGACCCTTGTTGGAGATAATGAGCCAGATTCTGCTGTCATGGCGATGACTCTTTTTGTGGATGAGGGGAGGTCAGCGAGGGGCGACTCCCAATTAGCTTGGAGTGTGTCAGGGAGATGGTGGGTGGGTGGGTGGGAGTGTTCCTCCCTCAGGTTTGTTGCCGCATGATTGTGTGTGTGTAAATATTCTTCTCTTTAACTGAAAAAAACACTGATGTGCATCCTATCATAATATAATTGAGTGGCCATTATTTCTGATATTTGAATAATGAAACAATGACAAAAGGCCGGGTATTAATTGTTCATTTCTTTTAATGAGGTAAACACAAGAGAACATTTCTTCATTTTTCAGAGTAAGATAGGGATGTTACTTTCAATGTGACTTCTCATTCTGGTAGAATAAAAATGGAGGAGAAGCTTGTTGTAGATGGGTGAAATTTGCGTTCTGATATAACATGAAAAGGCATTATTTAATCTGCGCTGTGACTGTTTTTTAAGATCTAACAAAACCTGGCATCCTTGCCAAATTTGATGTGTTTAACAAATAAATCTTCTTATTGAATTATGTATATTGTTTGATATCCTCTTTTTTCAGGTTATTTTTTTTTTCCTTTTTGTTTTTTTTTTTTTAAAGTACATCAGATGAGTTGAATTTCACTTCAAGATAATTATTAAAGTTAATTTCAATTTCAATAAAGCACAACTTTATGCTGATATTCAGTTATACATTTGCAGCAGGGGCAGAGCTACAGGCCAGAGCAGGGTGGACTCCAGCCACTTCTGAAATCTGATTGCCCCCCTTATGTCACCCCGGGTGATTGGCAGGTTGCTGGAGGAGGGGGATGATGTAAACTTCTTTGCAGTTCTGCAGGGATCACCGGTCACTGCAAAAGCTGAAGGAAGTTTTAAAGCAGTTACCTAAACCTTTAAAAACAGATCATCAGTTAATCAAGATGTTCACACCGGCGCTAAAAATGACTAAGCTAGAACTACACAATCCAGTTCATTTCAAACAAGAGGTTAGCAAAGATGTTTAGGGATTTCAAAGTAAGCTAAAGCATGAAAACTGATTTTGTACAGGATGGTTATAATGAGGAGAGGAAGATATTTTAAACTGCAGCTCTGACAGTTCCCAGTGTGGACCCAACCACACCAGACATTGTAGTTAATTACAAGGATCCAATCTACCACCACTTCCAGGCAGTAAACCAGTGTTGCTGAGGGGAGAAGCCATTGATCCTCCTACCAGGCTCCACACACTGTGCCCCAAAACAGCCAACTTATCTGGACCTTTCTGTCCTTCTAACCTCCACCAAGGCAGCGCTCATGTATTCAATGGTGATGGTTTTTCTGTCATATCAGAGAGCGGCAAACCTTTATCAGTGAGCTCATATAAGGAAGAAATGATTATGTTCCTCTCTCTAACATACATTCACATACACTGCTGTGATACAGTAGATGAGAGGAACGTTAGCAATAATTTCTACTGTATATTCTCATTAGTCAGGTTTCCACTGCTGCTTACTTACATTTAGAGGATGACAAGAAGAGACTGTATTTTTTTTTAAGAATAATATGTGCTTGAAGGAATGGAAGCAACTTTGTGAATCCTATCTGAACTGGCTAAGATGATATGACCTACCAGCTGCTTCTGGTTTGAAGATTCAAACAATAAACTCGTCTGATATCAGAGCTGTAAAAGTATGAAAGATTAATGAAGAGGGATTTTTCACTGCATTAGTTTTCAGTTAGAAAAATACTTCTTCAAATTACATCCTAACTACGTTCCGAAACCAATTTTCCTGTCCGATACCCATTCAGGTACGTGGGTTTAGGCATCTGCCCGTAACGAGTACTGATATGATACCTGTTATTTTATTAAGAGGTCTATTAGATTTATAATTAAACTAAATTATATTTACTATAAAAATATCCAATGACCTTGCATAGGTTACCCTGTAAATCATTAAACAAATGAAAACAAGGCTAGCCAAAGAACAGTTTTTAAAAAATATTGAATTGATAAACTCAAATCAAAGAATTTCTATTGAAAAAAATGTGGAATTGGACTAATTGTGAAAGTTTTCCAGCACGGGTGAGGGTTGGTCATTTAGGACAATCAATTCTAAAACTTTGCATGTTATTACACTTGTTTTTTAAAAAGCATTTGCCAGTGTTTGTTGCATCTGTGCTTCGTTGTGCTTTTGCTGTTACTCTTTTAAGCCTGTGTCTGTGGGTGGTGTTGGGCAGGAATAAAAACAGCTATGATTCCTTTTTCGTAAACAGGAATAATGGATTCAGAGGTTGTAAACAGAGTTGGGTCATTCTGATACTCGCAGATACCAATTCCCTTACGTTTGGCGATTTCTGATGCGGCCCAACAAACATCAGCTACGTAGCCCATACCTACACCATTCTGGGACATTATACAGCCCAGTTTTTTTTGCTTCATACAGGTCAATGAAAATATGTCTGATTCACATTTCTTTTTAAAACCTTTATAAAAAAAATCCTACTTACAATACTTGCATTGTAAGCTGTGCAGTATTAGAACAAGCACAAGAAAAATCTGAAATACATTTCCCTTAATGAATAAAGCAGCAGACACTTTGTTCATCTTTAAAACAAACTTTGGTGTCAGGCGTCAAGGTGTCAAGCGTCCCTGTAAATGCTTTGTCGTTCTGGGGCTTAAAACCCTTTCATGCTTATTTAACGCTCTTTATTCATCCCTTCATTATTCCAGTGGACTGCACAGTTGAACGCAGGCAGTGTCTGAGCATTTTAGACAACATTTACCAGCTCGCTCTCTTGTCCTGACAAGGGAAATGGTTCTCGTAATATGCATGCTTTGCAGTGCTCTTGTGTCTTCACGTGTGTGTTTTGGACTTGGTGGGCGTTGGAGGACTGTCAGCTGCAGCTTGACAGCCACGCTTTGTTCTCACTCTTAAAATGTAAGTGGGCCTTACATAATTACAAATGAGCTTCTTATCCATAATGCTGTTTGGAGAAAGCCATTATGTCCTGTGGAGCTTTTGGAGCTATGAAGTTAGAAAAAAAAAAACACGCTGTGGTCAAACTCCCATTATCACTTAACACCTGGATGAGAACCGTGTTCCCTGCTTTCTGGCACTTCATTGCCTTTGTTCTTTTGAAAAGGCAGAGAATAAATTCATACAGACTTTCACCTAAAAATCCTTTTTATCTGGGTGAGAAGTAGGAGGCTTAAAGAGGGTATACACCTTTTATGTTATATTAATTATTCTGATGGAAAGTTTGAGTGAATTTCTAACACAACATATCTGAATGTCACATGGCCTCTTCAATAAAAATACTTTGCCGTTATGATCTGTTTAAACTTTTCCATCTGTCTCTCTCTTGACTTCGTCTCTAACTGCTTCCCCCTCTGTCGTACATCCATTGTTTGGTTTCACCGTCTTGCTGATGTGGTGGTTTGTGTTGGGTGGGACGCAGACTGCTTGGAGTCATCGTATTCTTTCATCCAAGCTGTGTCCATGATTATTTTTTGACCATTAACACTTTGATAGCCTTAAAAAATGATTTTAAGTAGCCAGTGAGTCTGAGAAAAGAAAAGCGCAATTCATTAAACCAAACCCAAGAGATATTAAAGACCCCCCAAAAAATCACTTCACTGAATGGGACAGTGTTATCTGTTCTTTCTCAGAAAATATTTCTGTCCTAAGCATATTTTAAACTTTGGGGCCATTTTGGTGCCCAAAGCTCTTATTTAAATCCAACTCTTTAGCAGGCATTTGCTTACTTGCAGGTTTTCTATGAGTGGGCTTGTGTGTGTGCGCGTGTGCAGTTGAGGAAGTGGCGTCTGGCCAGTGTGGGCTAGCTTTGTCTGGCTTTAATGCCTCTTCATTCACTGCACTCACATCCAGCCAGCGCCCTGACATCCACTAATCTCCTCTTTATCTTAAAGGTCTGCTCAGCACTTTGCCGTCCCATTCAGGCGGCTGCCAACCAAAGATTTTGCGTTGTGCTCCTGGTTGTCTGTTGTCTTTGTGTTCATTAGTTATCAGTGTAGCCTACTTGGAGTATCCATATGGGACCAGAGTGAGATATCTCAATAACGACTGAATGAATTGTGGGATCTTCTCCCTAGAGGCTTAATGCTAATGTTATTGGTGACTCTTATCCCTCTGCGCTTCTATAAGCTCTAATCTAGTTTCTTGTGAAATTACTGTAGCTGCTGATGACCATTAAATTAGGGGTATATTTTGATAGTATACAAAGAATAAGCTACTACAAAGGAAGATGTTGAAAAACACTACTGCACAAGAGGAAAATATGTGATGAAAATCACTTGTGGGACCATGCAGATAAAGCTGAAGAAAGTGATAAAAAGCCTAGAGTCAAGGTACCAGATGGCGGTGTGGAGAAACTCATACTTGGTAAACCTTTTAGTTAGAGATGTTCCGATACCATTTTTTTCCTCCCGATACCGATTCCGATACTTGTGTTATTGGTATCGGCCGATACCA
>JBBDHI010000008.1:7665173-7675319 GCA_037177115.1 Craterocephalus stercusmuscarum
CTTGTGGCATTATATCGTTTACAGCTTCCTGCAGAGCAGCACCGACCGTTAGCTACTTAGCTAAGTAGTTAACGGTTAGCTACTTAGCTAAGTAGTCTTGTGGCATTATATCGTTTACAGCTTCCTGCAGAGCAGCACCGACCGTTAGCTACTTAGCTAAGTAGTTAACGGTTGCTGCTCACGGGGCAGACATCAGCTGACTGGGTGTGAGATGACACCGAGAAATTTATAGGTGGATTCAATAACACTGTACTGTAACTCATCAAACCACCTACATTGCCAAAATATGCATATTATAGTGAGATTAAGCCAAATTTGGGTATTTTATATGGAAGGAATATAAAAAATATATTGTATTATATTATATTATTATTAGAAAAATATATTTAGATTATTTGAAAAATAATTGGTAATTTCATAGATTCATACATTTTTTGTACTGCATCTTTTTGTTGAAAATAATCGATAGACTAATCGAAAATAAAATAATCGTTAGGTGCAACTCTACAAAATACCAAACATCCCCATTAAAATGTTTTTTACAGCTTATTTCAGCATAAAGATGTATTCATTAGTTTTTCTCTTATTAATTTAAAGCCAAATGAGTGTTTAATTTATCAAATTAACTACAGTGAAAGCAGTCAGATGCACATAATAAGTAATATTTTTATATATTTCTATGATAGTGTCATATTTGTGTGAATAAACCCACAACTTGTCCAATTTGCTGTTCATTGAGAAACTTGCTAAATGTAACCTCCATCACTGTGTGCTCTCCAGGCTCCAGAGGTTCCTACAGCAGCCAGCACAGTCACCTGGGCTCTGAACTGCGACCCCTTCAGTCTCCGGAACACCACATCGACCCCATTTATGAGGACCGTGTCTACACCAAACCCAACCTTAGAGGACAAGGTGAGAAGACATCAGCTGACTGGGGTGACGTGTTGAGCGCAGAGAGATAATGCCAATAAAAAATGTATGAAAGAAAACCCCACAAGATCTGGGGAATAGACAGTAGGTTTGACAGATGGAGGTCTAGCAGAAAGTAAATACTTTCACACCAAATGATCCCTAAATTAAATCATATCTGCCTTCTAAAATTTTGTCAGCTGCTATATTAGACAATTTAATTACAAAATTAAGACGTCATCTGCAGATGAGAATATTAATCAACCATTAATAATAGCAGTAATCTGTCTCGCTGGTATCCAGTTAAGGTCTTAACTGCAGCAGACAGCGATCAGAGCAATCTCAGTTTTCTCAGTCACTGAGGATTTCTTATGGGAAGCTAATATAAGCTAATGGCTACTCAGAACAGGGGTCACAGATTAGTAACATTTCACCATCTAATGTAAGCAAATGTTTACTCCACATCACTTTACCATGACACGGTTGACTAATTTGTTGCTATTTTCTCAACTGAAGAGCATGAAAGAGCAAAGTGTTGCGCATGCTGTGCTTATTGTATCCTGCTGCTGATTACCCAGAGGGGAGGAAAATCAGAAATGAGATCTAAAAAATGTTTCAATTATTTTCCACGACAAAAATGTGATCTGTGTGACTCCAACATGAATCAGTGGCATGTTTTTATACTTTCTCATCTTTTCTCTTCCAAAGTGTAAGATGCTGAAAGGCTGAAATTACTCATGTTCCAAGTCTCAAAACAGATCTCATAAATCTCTCAACTGATTCTAAGATTTCCATAACTTATGCTGCTCTTTTTGATGTCATGCATAGAAATCAAAGAGTTGTCTTTATGAGCTCAATCTTTTCTCCTTTTCCACCCTCTGATAGAATTAATTAATAGATGTCCTGCGGAGCTCAGGCAGAGCAGTTGGAAAGGATTTGTTTTGTGGTCTTCTTACCTACTTTTATTCTTACTTAAACAAATATTTATCGGTTGCAATACAGTTACTATTTCAGTTCAATACTAAATTGTGCTACAGTACTAGCTATCACTGCTTTCTGTCCAAGAAGGAAGATTTAGCCTTTTTAGCTTTCAAAATACAGAGTCATAATCTCAGTTCTCCCCCTCAGCCCTTCCCTCCGTTCTGAGCGTTCATGAGGGGAAGGGCTAAGGGGAAGGAGTGAATACTGCTTTCAGCAGAGGGGTTTCCGATGCTGACCTCGTAGCAATGGGGTAGGAGGAGTTTACGCTTTCACGCAGGAAATAAACATGGAGCTGGAAGACTCATACAAAAAGTTGCCTTTTCGTAAATAGCAACATTAAAAATGTTTAACTGTTTAACTTAAAATGATAGATGTTTACCTATGACGGCAAATTGCACTTCAGAAATAAGAGTGGCCATGTGGTAATTTACATAAAGGTTTTAAGCGTGGTACATTATATATAGAATAATGACATAGGTAATTTTTATTTCTGTGGTTATAAGGCTGGAAGTTATGGCTCTTTTTTCTGTTGTATTGTGAGCTCTGTGTGACACGTGTGTGAACATGGAAACTTGAACCTCTGCCTTCACACTCTGTTTAAAAGTGAAGGAGTCAACCTTTAATAAGTGGTTTGACATCGTCTACAATATTTATGTTCTGAAAAGAACTAGTAATAGTCGACGATTCGTTGATTGGATTTGGAGGACTGTGATTCGACTGACAGTCTCCCAGTCGAATCGTTGGGAAGTGACCCAGGCGGGTTTAAGTCTCAGAGTCACACTCTGATCGTTCAGCCACAGAGATGTGTGCGGCCGCCACTCCCGTGCGTAATGCTCCAGATGGAGGCACTGCAGGCGCTGCTGGAGTATTATGCAAATAGTAAAACCAATAAAGAACATGTTTTTAGGGACTATAATAATTTACCGGACCACAATAACTGGCTGATGGCAAATTAGATTTCTTAGAGCAGAGCTCTTATGTGCTGAACTGGACCGACACACTGCAACCCCGCTGCATCTGCAGCTTTTGCACAGCGCGCTCTGTTGTGGAGCGGCTCGGCCTCCTCAGAGACCGCTGGAGATGTTTGGATACATCGGGGGTCAGATCGCTGTACCATTCGAACAAAGTGTGCATAAAATGTATGTGGTGGTGTCCTGGACATCCCCTCCACCTCACCACCATCCGAGAGGAGATTTTCCAGTTCAGCTTTTATGTAAACAAAATAAGGAGCGCAGAAAACGAGGAGCGCAGTCAGATGGAAACAGGTGAAGTAGAACACAGCCCATTCTATGACAGGATTTATTTATCTAATTAATCAATTAATTTATTTATTTTGGTCGGATCTAATTTTATTTAGAAACTTTTGTTTTTATGACATTTGCTCCGTGCGCGGTATAGCGGGCACATACAACGCACGTTTAACTCTCTTTCCCGACTTTAAATTGTTAATTCAAAAACAAACACACATTAGGTTTAAGCCTCCAGCGCGATCTGAAAAAAAAAATCTAATAAAAGAATTGTTTTGTACTACCGACCTACGATGTCATTATTAAATATTGAGCCTATATTATAAGGACCTTCTACATTTTAATGGAGCGTATAGGAACATTTTAAACAGCCTAATGAGTGATATAAGAAAAAAGGTTGGAGACGGTTCTGTTATTGTTATCTGATGCCAAATTAAGAAGCCAATTAGTTATGGGTCCTGTCAGCTTTGTTCTCTGGAGCGGTAAAAGACGCAGATAAGATTACTGTATGCATCAGTGAGGGAAAAACATGATTTGACGATTCGTCGACAAAAGACGAGATCTGACGAATCAGATTCGACTATGAAAATCCTTAGTGGAGAACACCCCTAGAAAGAACTACTTTTAAACTCAAAAACCCAACCGATGGCTCAGATATGTGTAAAGTAAGAGACCTGATTTCTTATAGACTGTTAGGATCATACTAGTCCCTTTACTAAGACTTTTTTTTTTTTATGTACTACACACTTTAATGGACAATATCCTTATGTCTGAATCAATGTTTTACATTTCCTCCACCTGACTTGTCATGTTGTGTTGGTTTGGTTATGAAGTTATGTAACAAGTTATGTTATGAAAACGAATAAAAAGTAAATTTTAAAAAAAAGCGAAGGAGTAGGGCACAGTCTATCTGCAATATTAGGAGGGTGTAGTTAGACAGATATCACAGTTTAGACAAAATCAATCAAATTTTATTTGTAGTATTTATTTATGAATTTTACAAGCTGCAATTTCTTTCTCTGGGAAGTCATTCCACTGCTCTAATCCAAAACAGTAATTATATAACAGTGAAAATGAAGGAAAAACCGGGAAAACCACTCGCTAAAAAGAGCTTACTGTTCCGCCTATGTCCACATAACGTGGTGTATTTTGCCAAAATGATCATGTCCACACAGCATCCTGCATACAAAAATCTCCATCCACATGTAGAGTAAATGCAGAGACAACTGAATCCCTGACAGGAGCAAGCCTGACCAAGAGGTGTCTGAAGCTGTAGATCAATCATTGGAAAAGACAGGAGCTCTTCTGGCAAATCCTGCTGGTTTTGTGTTCTGGAAGTGTCGTTTTATGTGGCAGATCTCGGTAGTGTGGATCCAATAGCCTTTATTTGTCCGTATAGTTAGCAGCTAGCTATGTGCGGACATGGCCAGGGTTCTTCAGCACCAGAGTGAAACACTGAGATATGGCCTAGACCTTTGCAAAAGTATTGCCCTGTGGTAAGCCGCCCCAAAAACGTACTGTATGACACAGCTCCTGATGAATTCAGCTGTGAGTGCAATGTGCAGCCCACTGTACATGCATGCAACGTTGCACAGCAACACTGATGTTCTCCAGTTATGGAAACTGAACAGTCATGTTAAAATCAGTGTAAAAATCAGGAGCCCCTTCCTTGCAGCCATCAGTGTTACTGTCTATCAATTCACCCCAGCTTTGGTTTGACTTTTGAAATGGTGGTAGAACAGAGAAGGAGTAAGAATAAAGGATGCTTCAATCACATTTCACTGCGCAAACACCAAAGGGCCTCAGCACATGTGCTGTTTTTTTCTATTTTTGGATCTGCTTCTAATAATATCCAGCTACATGTATCATCTGGGAAATTGCTTATTGATTTTAATCTCGATGCAGATTTTGGAAGCTAAATTGCAGATTTCCCAATGTGGAGGCCTCAGATGTTGAGAGTAAATGACTTTCTGACAGAAACCCAACCCCGTCTCCTCAGAGTTTTGTCTCTTTTATTTTACACCAATCAGAAGCCAGGGTGCAAGGAATCACAAACATTTGCTGATATTGTAGTAATCATCCATCTACTTAACAAAGATGCATCTCACCATGTGCACTTTTTATTTCTCTTTGATGGGTTTGTGAGATGGTGAGGCAAAGCCCCCCTCCCCTCTAATGCTGTTGTCATGGTCATCAATTTTACAAAAAAAGAAACCCCACCTATCATGTCAGGCTCTTATCAAATTAATCAGCTGGAATTTGTAGAACATGGTTGATATTATTAGTGTATCAGAATTTGCCGTAAATTTGGATGCAGTCTTTGAAAACAGATTCACTTTTTGCCTATCTTTTCCATTCATTATTATAAGAAATATTAGTTTTTTTCATTAAGTCATTTAAGGAATTTCCTCTTTCTTTGTCTATGATGCCTCTTGAGTGTAACTTGATATTAGAGACAAAACTCACACTGAGTTATTGTGGCTGGGAAGCTGATAGGCGTTTAACAGAAACCCCAGAAGGCTGTCTTTGACTGGTAGGCTGTCTAAAAGGCCAGATCCACAGTAGATTTCATCCACCCTCCCCTCACCTCCAGCAAGAAACTCTATCTTGTCAACCTGATTAAGATTTAGAAACCTGGTTCGAGTACTGTACAATAAAGTCTAGTTTTTCCAAATGACACACATTTTCATCTAGAATTGGAAATCAGTGAGAATTATTCACCCTATTGCGACAAATAAAAGATAAATTAGACATATGTAGCATAAAAAACTGAAAAAAGGTATGTTTTTGGTTAAATAATATCCTGCTATAATCAAGCCTATAGGCCTACATAAGATATTTCCATGTAGCACTATATTTATCCAATCAGGTAGGCAAATCCAATTGGGGTCTCATTGGCAATTTGTTTCTCAGTCACACTTTGTTAACTAATTAGTTTCAAGACTGAAAATTAATCTCAATTAATCCCATGGGTGTTAGCTCGGGTGTTTGGCACTGAACGCAAATCAACCATGTCCTAAAATGTTGACGTGGCGCACAGAACCAGCAGTGCAGGGATGAGAGCAAAATGTTACTGTTTGTCCAAGATTTTGTAAAGTCTCTGAGAAATTAAACAAAGGATTTGAGGTCATTAAAGATCATCAATCAGCCACTTTCAGATGAGATCAGTAATCTTTCATTTTGTGTCTGTGAGTGAAAGTCTTGAAATCTGGTCACTTTCATGCTGAGGAACAGAACTGAACACAAACAGGCCAACTTCACCCAGCTTCACCTCATACCTGAATTTCCTCCTGCTTTGTTTAGGTGCTTGTTATCTAGTTACATGCACAAAGAAATGACCCAGCTCACTTTCCTCACGACAAGCCAGTGTACCCATTCTCAATATTGTTGCCCAGATGGTTCCTAATCTGCTTTTAATGCTGACTCTGCTTTAGGTTAAACTTGGCCAAAAAAATCTGCCAAATGAAACCCAAATAAGATAAACTGGTGATGGCTTTTAGTTGCATGTAGAGAGGAGAAAAGTGGGAATCCACAAAAAGACTCCCAACTAAAATTTTAATATGGTTTTCAGAACTCCTCTGGTTTGATATGATTGATGCACAGTGAAGACAGGCACTGATGTTGCAACAGGACAATTAGAGCATAGTTTTCAGATGATAATAGAAGTGGAAATAGGAAGCTAGAGGGCCCTGTCAGGTTGTTATGTTAGCTGTCCTTGGAACTAAACTAGCTTAAACAAAGCTCTGTTTCACTGTGTATGTTACAATAAACCTCTGTTCTTCTTTTGTATCTGACGTTTTTTGTTGCACACATGGATTCTGTTACATGTAACTGCATCTGAAGATGTAACTCCAAAAAAGTCTCAATCTAACATTTTCTTTAAACTGTTTTGGAGTTTTCTGGGGCTTGAGTTGTTTCAGATGGTGAAAGAAGTTGCTCTCCTGTGGCCCCATTCTGAGTAGCTATAATGACATCATTTTATAGATATTCTCTTTATTGAAACAGTTTTTTCGTAATCCTGTCCAACATGTCTCTTCACCCTCACCACTTCTGGCTTTAGCAACAGGAAGATCTCCCCATCTAAAATCGAAATTTAGCTTTTCCGTACGGCATATCAGCTACAGCCATCGCTTGTTTATATTTATTTTCTATTTATTTTGGTATTATATTACATCTTGTCATTTCATTGTCGGTTTGTGGAAGGTTTTTTACCCCCTTCTTCTTTTTCTCCCTACTAATCATTGAACTTATTGGCTGCCAGCATTAAAACTGTCTTTCATTGAGCATGACTCTCTCTTTCACCAAAACGCTGCAACACATACTTTGCTTTGCTAGAGTGTCCCGCTACCTCCGCCCTCCATTAAAAACCACAAAAAATGTCTTTTAACATCTTTGGCAGCGAATGATCAGTAGTTTATTTTTTACGAAACTAAACACAATCACTGTAATGTTAAACATTAATTAGCCACCAGATGGCAGGATTTCGTAGTTGTTAGATCATGATGTGTATTTTTATTTTAGACTTAATCGCCGTTTTTGAAAGATTTTGTGTTTGAATGATTTTGTTGTAATTCTTATGATGTTTTGTGTAAAGCACTTTGAATTGTCTTGAACCTGAATGGTGCTATATAAATAAACTTGCCTTGCCTTGCCTTTGGCAGCCAATGGGCTAAACATCAACTTTTAAACTTGACTTTAGATCTGGTTGTGTTTTCAGGCTCTTTACACATGCCACCATTGAACAAGCTATTTCAGCAGTGGCGTGTTTTTTCATGTTTACATTGCTTCTTTATTGTTTCACTTTTGTGTGTTTGCATTAATTTACTGTGATTATATTTTTCAAATGAAAAATAAGATCATTTGGGGAGTTGACCTTTTCATGTAAAATAATCCCATCTGTTCAGTTGACGTTGACTCTGGTTTGTTTTTATTTGCTGTGTTTCGTGACTTACGTCCTTTTACTTTCTCCCTCTGTTCCATTGGTGCTGGTGTCGTTGCTTTCTGCTCCCTGCTCGTGCACATGTGTCCTTTGTGTTGGGGAACGTGTTTGGTTGGGATTTCTCCTTCCCTCACTCCCCCCACTCCGTCAAACCCCGACACTCGAATCCCAGTGGTGAACCAGTTGTACCAAGAAGTCCTCAACTATCTGTTTTATCCCTACACTCCTCTCCCCACTCTAGCCCCGCCTTCCCCCGGTGTTGATCCAATCCCCTTGCAGCGAACGGGAAGCCAGAGCGCGGCCGGCACTTTTCAGAGAGGTAGTTTCGCCACAGGAGGCGGAGCTGCCGACTATGCCAATCCATACCGCACCCTGCAGTTCTGCCCATCCACCGAGTCGCCTTACAGCAAGTCAGGCCCCGCCCTCCCCCCTGAAGCGGCTCTGGGCCGGTCCCCATCCGTGGACAGCATCCAGAAGGACCCCAGGTGAGAAGAAACATACTTGTATTTAGATATCAGCTCTGGCTTGTTGATGAAGCCCTTTCCTCTGCTCCCCTCTCACTTTCACTGAACCTACTGAGGTCCAGATTCACCACACTAAATGCCATTTTTCTAGAACATTCTGATATAAAACTATTAAACCACAAATCAGTGGCATGGCTGTGTGTTGCTGCAACAGTTTGCAGCAATAACCATCATGATCTGACAGACAGGAGCAGTAAAACTGGCTGAATCTGGGCTTTAGTATACAGCACACATCACGCCACATCTTTCACTGTCCTCTCAGGTTTGCCCATTGTTGGGGCCTGTTTTCACGGCTGTTTGAATGCCTGCACACACCTCTTGGACCAATTCTAAAGTCGTCTGTGGCTTTTAGGAGTGAAGTACCTCTTTGTCAGTGGCAATCAGGCATGTTCTGTGCAGCGGGGAGACACATTTGATGTGGAAAATCTGCACAAAGTCTGCTTGTATTGGAGCAGCATTGGTGTGTCGTAGACACGACGACAAATAACGAAAAATGAATAAGATAGACACATACAAAGTCAGCCTGATAGCTGTTTTTTTTTTTTTCTTTCATTTGTCTCATTTAAGATAAAGTTTGAAAGACTATTCCAAATATGTCTCGGGTTTTTTCTTTCTGAACCCCTTTTCCTGACTAATGGCTGCTCAGACCAGCTGTCAAAGATAGAAGCAGCCTTGTTAAAGCTGAAGTGTCTCTCCATGACATTTCAGCTCAGGTGGAAGCTGCTGATATACAGAGAGTACATATATGTATATATATACATACATACATACATATATTATGAGATGTCAGTGTCAGTGGGTCATTATTACTTTGTTTGGGACCAGCTTGGTACTCTCTTGGTAATTTCTCCGTCATTAGGACAGGTGTCTCCTGTTCCTGCTGTTATCATTGCCCCTTCCTTCACCATTGTCAAGTGGTTTTTTTTTCTGTGCACATTGTACTCACATCGTGTGTTTGCTCTCTTTTTTGAAGCTTTGAAACATCTGCCACATCAAAAAAAAATCTTGCGATGCATGGCATTTTGCTTTGTGTTTACTTACATGCAGACTCAACATCTGTGCTGTTACCATTTGTGGCCATCCCGAAAGCTTAATGTCCTCGCTGTATTAAAGGGAGGGTCTCCAAAGTCTTTATTTGTATTGTAGCCTTATAATGCAAAGTAATCCATGATTGTGATATATTGATTAGGCAAGTCTAGTGTATCAAAAAAAAAATCTCATTTATAAATACTCAAAACAACTTTTAGTCAACCCTCATATTGTTTTCTGACCTCAATACATTTTCTGTGACACCTCAACTAATTGAGTTAGATGGCCAAAACTTTCTCAGCATTTCCCTGAAACAGCTGAAAACTTTAATTTCCTGCCAAAAACTTTGAGGGGTAAATGAGCCATGCACTATTTATGTACTTATTTATTTGGCTCATAGTTACAGCTGCTGAAGTAAGTTGTGCAAGATTAAGATACATTTCGGCAGCTTAGTTCAGAATATAAGTATGAAAACATCGGGCCTCATGTAGGGCTGTCGCAATAACCGCAATACCGC
>JBBDHI010000008.1:7713789-7728019 GCA_037177115.1 Craterocephalus stercusmuscarum
TGTGTGGAGCTATACTAACAACGATTTCTGACCAAAGGATTGCAGTTTTACTTTATATAAACCATAAATTAATGATTTATTAGTGAAAAGGAAGGATTTAAAAGCATGACACGTTACCTTTAAAGGCAGAAAGAAATGACAGTGTGGGCATTTCTGACTCCTTGTTGAATTTTTAATTTGTTCATTGAAATGATTGTGTGTGTGTGTGTGTGTGTGCGTGTGTGCGTGTGTGTGTGTGTGTGTGTGTGTAACAGGAACGTGAGCTCTGCAGGTGAGGAGGCCCGGAGGAGGATGAGGGAGTGTGAAGGCCTTACGGACGCTCTGCTCTACGTCATCCAGACCGCTCTGGGGAGCAGTGAGATCGACAGCAAGGTAACACGCAAATATAAGCAGCTGGCATGAATATCAAGTCCATGCACACATTCTGAATAAATCATGAGGGAAAATTAGATGCTTACATGTGTCCACATTGCGTGAATTGCTGCCATGTGATCTGTTTCACAAAGATCACATTTTTTAAAATCCTTGAATTTACATGATCACATACAGATGTAATAAGACTATTTATTCACTTGACGTGAACATTAATCCATAAACTGCCTGCCTGTGGTTTATGTATTTATATCCAAATGTGGTGAGCCACAGAAACACCAGAATAGATTAAACTGTTTTGCAATATTTGGTGTTAATCATTAGGATGCTTGTCAGCGTTTACTACCCCTGCTGCTAATCTGTGAATCTGAAAGAACAGTCATGTTCATGTGTCGAAACAA
Organism: Craterocephalus stercusmuscarum; assembly: GCA_037177115.1. Classification (NCBI taxonomy): domain Eukaryota; kingdom Metazoa; phylum Chordata; class Actinopteri; order Atheriniformes; family Atherinidae; genus Craterocephalus; species Craterocephalus stercusmuscarum. Next base: position 7,714,563 of record JBBDHI010000008.1, read on the forward strand.
ACAAGTTTCATTTGTACCACAAATGTTTGTAATGTTATTGAATATTGGGAGTAAAAAAGGAGGAATAAATTACTGTTTACATTAAAGAAAAAACATCCTGATCTTGCCAGTCATGTAATTCTTTTTACAGTAAATCGCTACCCCAAATGGTCAGTGGCACAGAAACATCAGTAGTTAGAGTCTCTGTGAATTTCTGTTCATCCATGTGTGTGTTTGTTTGTGTGCGAGTTCTGCATGCACGCATGTGTATTTGATGAGTCACCGCTATTTGTGTACAAGTTGGTGTGAGTGGAAGCTCTTCAGCTGAAGATGTGAAGTTTTAATCCGCAGAAATCCTCCGCAAGATCAAAGTCTGTGACTGTTGGCTGCACAGCCACTAACAACAATAGGATTAGTGTGTGTCTGTCTGCATTATACACACTTCAGCTGTTTATGTCTATGCAGTCATTGTACAAACAGTTTGTTTGCATACATGTGTATAAGTCCCATATAGTGTGTCCGCAGTCACTTTTTTCTAGTTGGCATCTGCGCTTCCTTCATCTTTTTTCTCTCTTTTCCATTTCACTCCCTATTCTTTGTCGTCTTCCTACTCTACCCTCCAACAGACCGTTGAAAACTGTGTGTGCATCCTGAGGAACTTGTCGTACCGTCTAGCTGCTGAGACATCCCACAGCCAGCAGGGGGGGTCTGAGGAGCTGGACGGGTTGTTGTGCGACACTGGAGGCAAGGATGCCGAGAGCTCAGGGTGCTGGGGCAAGAAAAAGAAGAAAAAGAAGGGACATGACCAGGTGAGAAACAGATTGCTTTAAACCCACCTACACAGCAGAAACCCACTTTTCACTGGGTTTCCACTTCAGAAAGGTCTTGACATCCTTTCAATAGGTCTTGAAATTTAGTTGAGGATAAGAGTGAATATGGTCGAATCCACGTTTGCTCATAACGAGCATCTTAACAATCCTCTCACTGAGATCCACACATCCTTTACACTGCGTTCAGTTAGACTTATAGAGGCAGCTTTGCTCTATTTATTTAAGCACAAGTGTTTATTTATTTATGAACATCTCCTGAGTTTCTCAGGATGCATTCAGGATGCAAGACTTTTATTAAACTTGGTTCTGCACAAAAGCTTGTGTGCTCTGTTTATCTTTTAAAAAAAGCAGGTTCATGGTTGGTTTGCTTTAGGCAGTGTGCATTAAGCTGAAGATACACAAGTTACGTTCTTTTCAGCTTGAGATAAAACCGTTGATCTGACTCCTCTTTACAAACAGAGGCAGCTGGAAGCAAAGGGGGTAACGATTTGTAGCCGATTTTTGAAGATTTTTGGTGAAGTCAGCTGATGCATGTGTGTGTGGAGCACAAATATTCTTGAATAAATGCTGCAGTGTGGAGCATGGTTTCATTATGAATGTGGGAGGAGCTCCTGAGCACACATGCAGGCTGAGAGGAACACAGCCACCAAGCAGTAGGCTACACTGAAAAAGATGGATGTTGGTGATAAATTCTGTGGGTGATGAACACAAGCAGCCAGCTTATGACACAATTCAGCATGAGGATGCAAATAAACAGATCCGATGAGGATAAATTATCTATAAACATAAACACGACTTTTGATTCAAATCTGACAAATGTATCATATAAGCTTCAGGCTTAGTAGTTAAGATCTGGATCACAATAAGAGTGCAGAGCACAAGATGTAACCAGACAGACATCAGTTCCCCAAACATCACTGAATACACATATAGTGTGTAGAAAAGCTGCTTACCTGTTCAAAACTCAACAAAAAGCATGGCGGGTGATTCACAACCCTACCATAACGTATGTACGAGGAACCTGGTCAGGTATCCCGAAGAACTTTCAGAACAACCGGGAGCTTTTTTGTAAATACCCAAGTTAGACCTTGTACTCTTCTTTTTTCCTCAGATTTTTAAGCTTTCAATTTAACCTACAGCACCTTGCTTATTAACAAAAAGTATTCAAACAGTTGTTTTATATTGGTGAGGACTGTGGACGTTATATGAGTCATTAGATACTTTTAATTGAGAAGTTTAAAAACAACAGTTTGATCTTATTATTCACCAGCCATCACTGTCTACTCAATAACTAGACAAAAAAAATTGTCCTCGCCTGAAACACTTGTATTTCCTTTTAAACATTATGTACCCCTCCACTCCTCCTGTTAATGACCGCTGGACAAGGGACGATGCATGGGAAAGAGCTGACATCAGGGAGAAGAACTGAGTACTAAGATATGACTGATTATAATTTGTTTTAGAGCAGATACTGAAACAGGACGTTTCAGAGAAGACAGGAATCGTTCATTGTGAACCACAGACAACTGATTGAAAATCTAACTATTCTGTTTTTGCTAAATACTATCTTGATTAATTAACACAGCATAAAAAGAGATCTACTGGTTTTCTGAATTCTAACTGGGACACAGGCCAGCCGGGTCAACTCAGGTGTGATGTCATGGCCACAACTAACTTCCAACACAGGAATTCATCATTCCTAATGGATTCTGATGCTAAAGCTAATTCCAGGTGAGAAGTAACATTTTGAGACAGAAGGCTGGTGTTAATAGTTGGCTTTTTTATATATGAAAGGGAAAAAAGCCTCAAAAGAAAAACTATGTGATGAGCTTTCATCAAATAGCCATAGCAGATTCATATCGTGTTTTTGGACTCTAAACCCTGCTGGTTGCATTAATTCAGGATTTAATGAGTGATCTAACAATCCACTGCTACTCTTATGTCTCTTCAGTTACCCTGTCTTTTGTCTATACTGTTATAAATATCACAGGTTGTTAAATGTTGATTGTATTTCATTTTCTGTGTGTAAGCAAGTATCAGCTGTTCATTTTACGTCCACGTTGTTTTAACCCTTTTGTTCCTCATGGACCACTGAGTCTCACATATCCTCAGCATCCTCCAAGGTCACATCTGCAGAAACACATGACAGATTTATACCAACAGCTCTACCGTTTCACAGCAACAGACGACTTTACCTTCAGATCAAGGTGTGTTTCTGTCGGTATGCACGCGTAGGCTCAAAACTGTAAGGCTGATTTGCTATTTTCCCTGGATTTATTGAGTCTCATCCTCCATGTAGCTGTTAAAAAAGACAGAAAGCAAGAATTCATTGGGGTTGATGAATTGGCAGAAACCAAACAGCTGCTTTGGAAAAGGCTCTAACCTCTTGTCATGCTAATAAGCAATCAGCAACACATTCTGGTTGAGTGGAGGATGTCTTTTAGCACTTCTAGTGAAGCTGCTGAGATTGAAAATGTAACACTTCCGGTGGATCAGGGTACGAAAATTGCTCATCAGCAGTGCTTGCTATTTGTCTCTGCATGCCGTCATGCAATGGCAAAGAAAGGGGGGGGGCAAACATGAGCCAGACATTAAGACATTAAACTTCTTTTTGGTGCACTAGCCCTGTGAAGTTTGTTCTGTTTCCAAAGAGAAGAGGAATCTTAAAGCTAACCCTGTGATCAGTTTGCAAAAAGACAGATCACATCCTCTTCAAATGATACAAAACCCTCGCTCTCTGCCCTCAGTGTGTATGTGTGTCTCCACTCTGGTGCAGCTGTGGGCGATTACCATGAAGCAGCGATTACGGAGCATGTTGAAGAGGGCAAAACTCTATTAACTATGGGACAATTAGAGGAGAGGAGAAGAGAGGAGAGGTTGCTAAAATATAAGAATATGATATAAGGAATAGGAGAAAAAGGGAAAGAGAAAAGGGGAAGCTGTGGCATTATGGTAAATGGACTGTACTTCTAGAGCGCTTTTCTAGTCACATGACCACTCAAAGCGCTTTTACATGACATGTCTCATTCACTCATACATACCCATTCACACAGCACCTACATTCATACATACTTGGTGCTTGTAACTCACACCCCCGATAGGCACATCGGGATGCAGGGTCGGGTTCAGTGTCTTGCCCAAGGACACTTTGACATTTAGTGGAATCAAACTGCCGACCTCCTGTTTAGTAGGGACAGCTCTATTCACTGAGCCACAGCCGCTCACAAATGTTTTTCCTTTTTATTTTAAAGATTTTTTTCACAGACAACATTGTATTTACATGGTCTAGTTTATGTACACAAAATAAACAAGTGGCACTGTGTAGTTAGGAGCTCTTTACCTCATTCCGTACAGGTGTCTTTTTTTCAACAAAATAAAAACGCTAAATTCAAAACAGAACATTTCAAGTCCAATAATCATGTCAGACACTGGAGCAAAGTGAGAAAATTTAAATTGTCAGAAATATAACAACAGCCTGAACATATGTCGTCACATATTATGTCATAACAGTCGATACTCTGCAACCAAAGAGCTTAACAAAGAATTCTAGCATGAAAAATGCATTTGTTGTAAAGGAGACCAAATCTGACACGTCAAGCGTGAGACTATTTCTAATGACCCTAAACTCTAAGACTACATCAGTTTACAGAAAAAATCGAGGAATGGGAGACTGGGCGTGTTTATTGTGGGCATCCACTGTGTTTTTCTAGTATCAAATATGTCTGATTTACTCTCTGTTCTTAATGCATTCTCTGTTTTTATAACAAACTTTATCCAGGTAATGACATCCGTTTGATAAAGACAGAAACATTTAGGAGAATAAATATATAACCCTGTTTATCAGTTTAACGTACGAGCACGGTGCGAGTCAGGGTACAACCTGGACAGTCACAGAGCCAACACAACAAGACAAACAACCTGTCACACTCACTGCTACCGAGAACTTAGCGGCCTGTTCTCCTAACGTGCATGTGTCTGGGCTGAGACAGGAAGCTGGAGAACCTGGAGAGAACCTGCGCATACACGGCTTATTCATAACGCATAGCAATGCTGCTCAAGTCATCCAGGCATGTTGTTTATGAGGGGTGTGTATTACTACCATATGATGCAACATTTTCACTGCTGATGTGCAGAATGTCTCATCGCTGCATAAGAAAATGTCAGACTTCAGTTACAGGAGAGACAACAGAACAAACAGCTAAACACCTGAATGCCACTGTATTCATGTGCTGCTTGTGAAAAGAAATCATTCTCTCTCTTTATTTCTGCTTTTTTTCATGAGGGGGTCCTGATGGGCCTCAAATCTCACCTCAGACAGAATTCAGTATTCTTTTTCTTTCTGAATTATATTTCGTCTCCCACAGTGGGACGGCGTGGGCCCGTTTCCAGACTTGGCAGAGCCCCCAAAAGGCATCCAGATGTTATGGCACCCCACTATTGTCAAGCCCTACCTCACACTGCTGTCTGAGTGCTCCAACCCTGACACCCTGGAGGGAGCAGCTGGGGCTCTGCAGAACCTGGCTGCTGGCAGCTGGAAGGTAAAAGCTCTCTGTACGGTGCCTCTGCCATTGTCATCCTAAAGAGCAGGTGCAAGAGAGGCTTGAAATCCAAACACGTGCCAAAAAGTGGTCTGGAACAAATCTGTCCCCAAATATTCTGCTGGTTTCATCCTAAAGGATAGCAAAGCTCTTGTACTAGCCCTGTTAAACTATTACTACATGCTTGGATGAAAGCGTTTGGCATGCATTTCTCTGAAATGCAATGGCATCTGAAACGCTTTTATATTGACAGATGTTAAAAATGGCACCAGAAAGTCTGTATGTTCTGCTGTATATACACACAGTTCTGTCAAACTGCAGTTTCTATTTTAAGCAAGAACATGGACACTCAGTGCATATAAGTGGGGCATCTATGAATATAAAATGATAACAGTGCTTCGTCTTCGTGTCAGTCTATACAATGTTTTTCAATAAGATTTGGTTGGATTGACATGAAATATGAACAGTGCATATATGTATATGTACATTTATTAAAAAAAAGTTTTTCCTGCACAGTGGTCCGTTTACATCCGAGCAGCAGTACGCAAAGAGAAAGGCCTCCCTATCCTGGTGGAGTTACTGAGGATAGACAACGACCGGGTGGTCTGTGCTGTGGCTACGGCCCTCAGAAACATGGCGCTGGACATCAGGAACAAGGAGCTCATTGGTACGTCCTTCAGTCTCAGGAGCAGAGAAAGGGTCATTTTACATCAAACTATGCACAAAACAAGCTGCCAATGCAAAACATCGATGAAATGTTGCAGCATTGAAAGATGTAGCTTTTTTTGAATACAACTGACAGAAACTGATTGCAGCAAGAAAAATGCAATAACTTCCAGCATCTGCTCGGCATTAAACGTTTGGAGAAGTGGATGTAATCAAATCTGTATGGAGGATAGCTAAGTGTTTGTAAGTTTAGTCATTTTACTCTGGCCCATTATTTGATGCCAAATCTTCCTTTGGTGACTGAGATATGCCTGGTATAAGCTTTCCTGTTGATCTCCATGGCAGCGAGCACACGTCTCCTTCTCTTTACTCTTCTTGATGCTCGGGCCTTCAGCTAAACTGCATGGTGTCCCAGTAAGTGAATACAAACCATCCATACAGTATCTGGTGTTTCTAAGCTGCAGTGTCAGATTTTTCACAGTGCAGAAGGTGTGTTTTAGAAAATATTATGCTGCCCTTTGTTTTATCGCGTTAACATGATGGAATTGCATTAACAGAGCTAAATTGTGTGGCTGAACCCGCGGAGCTCTCAGCAGCATATTTCAGTACTGTCAACCCTGACACAGCTGCTGTGAGCCAACTGTTGTTTTATTGCTTCAATGTTGCAAACTTCATAATGTGAATATTGCAAATACTGCAGGGTGTTGCACCAGTTGAATGAAGTCATTTACATCATTCAGCCATGTTTTACTGCAGTAAACCAATTGCTTTCATTTTCTGGGGATATTTGTGTGCTTTCATGGCTTTGACAAAGAGTCTAGGATGTGTGTAAACTTAAGATGCATTCGTTTTTTCCATTGACTCTGTATTCAAGCAACAAGCTGTTTAACATGTATGTAATAACAGAGCTAGTGTACGAGTGAATTATATTTACACAGCAGGGAAACACCAAGTGTGGAAATGAACTGTCCGTGAGTCGTGACGGACCCCCGCACCCCACCCCCAGCCCTCCATCACCACCCCAGGGTGATGACCCAATCAGAATGAGGGCTACAGGGCAGAGTGGACACGATTTCCTGACAGCAGCAGAAAGGTGTCATGGGAAATGTAGTCAGTGTGTTTTTTGGGTCATGTGACCATGTCTCGATCTGTGTCTGACAGCTTCTCAGCCCGGTGAATTTCTGCTCGCCTTGTAATGAGCTTTATCTGTTTTTTTCTAAGCTAAGAAAAGGAGGTTTAAACTTAAGTTTATGTTTTCCTTTTACATCCAACAGCTTAGTGGAAGTGTTAAAGGCTTCCCGGATGCTCTTTAAACTAAATATTTCAAGACACAGAAGGCCTGCACAGATTTTTGCATTTCTAACTGAGATGTAGTGATTCCGGATTTGTTTGATGAGCTAACTGTGATTCCTATGTACCGACAGTGAAAGTTTGACGGCGTTCTGACACCAATTTGAATGAAAATGAGTTGCAAGTTGTAATTTTCCAGATCCCTTTAGTTGAGTTTATAAATCAATGGGAATATTTTCAGTCTGTTCAGCTCATAGGAATAAATTATGTATGATGAGTTTTTTCTTTATATATTTTTCTTCATAAAGTCCAAATCTGAAGTCCATAAATTGGGTGACTTTGAAAACAGTTGGTAGCTAACTGTGTGAAATTGGTCATTTGAGAGACTTTGAATGAACTTCCTGTACAAAACCCTTTCTAATCTACTGTAGAAACTTCATATCAGCTACTGTAGATGTGCAGCTGCAGCCTTCCAATAGCCTATATATTCATCCTAAAAGTGTTTTTTTTTTCATTAGGTGAGCCTGAAGCTGTTTTCATGCAACATCTTCATGATTTTTTTTATCAGTTACACTAATACTGATATTTTGACATCTTAACAAATCTCAGTAAGTTTTCCTTTTACTGTGACTCCAAAGGAATTCAGAGATGTGGTTGCAGAGATGTACCCATTTCATCCTGGCTGTACAAAGTTCAAATAATTAACTTATTCCTCAGTGTAGGTATACAAATGGATGCATATTAGCATCCTATATGCTGCTTTGTATTATTTCAGAAAAGGTTTGTGTCACTTCACACCTGCATAAGTTGCTCTGTTGACCTCCAGACTGTGCAGACAGATTTTGAGAGGATGAAACTTGAACCTTAACTAAGTCATTCCTCCCTGCCTGTCCACCCTTGACCTCCTCAGGTAAATACGCCATGAGGGACCTGGTGCACCGTCTGCCCGGAGGCAGCAACAACAACAACACCAGCAGCGGGGGAGGAAGCAGCAACAGCAGCGTGCTGGTGGGCAAGACCATGTCGGACGACACCATCACAGCTATCTGCTGCGCACTGCACGAGGTCATCACAAAGAACATGGAGAACACCAAAGCCCTGAGGGACGCCGGCGGCATTGAGAAGCTGATCAGCATCGCCCGCAGCAAGGGAGACAAGTAAGCCGAATGAGAACATGTCAGGTGGAGGGAGGGGGAAACAAAGAGGTGGAGAAGATGTGTTTAGATGCAAGGAGATGGTTAGGCAAGAAGCCCACAATGTGATATGCAATCAAAACAGGATTGTGTCCCGAAGATGCCCCCCTTTCTTTAGACTCACCCTCAGTTTTCTGCTGAAACAGACTTTTTCACAACGAGGATGTTAAATTTAAATGTTAGTTGGTTTCACTGTTTATTGATTTGGAAGCAGAGATGACAATAAACATGGAAGCAGTGGAGAAGAGCAGAGACTTGGCTGGAGTGAAGGTAAAGAGAGTTTGTGTGTTTGTTTTTGAGCTGTGAGTCAACAGAAAAACCAACAGGATCCAAACTGAAGTGTGGCCAGCAGTTCCCTGTGTGGTTGTTTACCTGCTCGCCTCCATGTTTTTTAGCATCTGTATTATTGGACAGTCGGTTATGGAGGTAGAAAATAAGTGGGCTGAGGGCTACTGGTTTTAATTTGTTTAACTTGTACACAGATTGTTGTGTAGAAATTGTGAACAAGTTAAACAAATTAACTTACACAATTTAATTTGTGTAAAAGTGGTAAATCTTGAGTCTAATTTGTGTAATTCTAACAGTCAAACAATAAAAATGTGTGAGTTAAAAGTAGCTGAACCGTCTGCAGCAGCTCGTCCCGTGATTCGGTTGTGTGGTTTCTTTACTTAGCATCTGAAATATGGACCTACACTAAGAAGAACCAAGTAAAGGAATCAGCAGCTGCATCCAGCTTGAGCTTGAGCTAAGACCACGTTTGACTTTCCTCAGTGAGACTAAATTATGAAACAACCTACATTCAACCCTTTCGCCAGGCGGTTGCCTATTTTTAAAAATATCCACTTTTACACATTGGCCTTCAGCCCAGCCTGAGACTTGATCTTATTTGATTTTTTTTCTAGTTTTTATTGCCTGGAATTTATTATTATTTTCCAATTTACAACTTTTATTATGTTTTATTCATTTTAATTGTTTTACTGTATGTTGTTGCTATTTTTCATGCATCGTTATGCCTTTATCCTTTCCACCGTGTGTTTTTCTTCTTTAGCTGTACAACACAGGGCATGCCTTGTTTCATCCCCGAAAAATTAATATCTGAGGAAGAGCCACAGAACAAGTGGAGAAGCTGTGGACAAAGAGAACAAAAATTTTGTTAAAGTTGTAAAATGGTTCAGATGAGACAGATTGGATGGACAACCTCCTATGTGATGATCATGATGAGATACACATTTGGCCACAAAATAACTACAAAAAGATTTCAAATAGAGATTATTACCATGAAAAAAGTGTAGGGTATGTGTGAACCTTATTTACATGTGCTGGGGTCTAGCCACTTTCTTGTTATTCTTTATTATATTCTCTGTTTTTAACTCACATACTTGCACATTAATATCATTGTTTTTATTAATTACTATGTCATAATGTGTTTTTCTTTAAAAGAAATGCATTTTGTTTTACACATATACCTTACATAAGTCTTTGTTTCTTTCTATGGTATATGGTCTAACTAGATCATTATTAAATTATGAGTGTAATTCTTCAAGAAAAGCTAAAGGCAGGTATAGTCATGGTTTTGTTTTCCCAGGCTTCCGTCTTTGCGTCATCACAGAACCATAACACGATGACCCACGATCCAGAACAATATCATTTACCAAAATGTCTTGAAGAAATAAAGTTTAATTTCCCAGACACTGATAAGGCCATACGAGCCAATTAAATCCACAGCCATTAGTCAGCTGAGCCCTAAAGGAAGCGGAATGAAATATTGGTCAATCAATCAGATGGAAAAAAATGTTTACACAATCTGGTTTCACCTCAATTGAAGCGTTGCGGCTGAAAAGGTGAAAACAGTTTTTATTGTTGCTTCCTTCCTCAACACCATTAGCAGCTGATGATTTGCATGGTGTCTGTTTCTGCCTGTTTTCCTCATTCCTCTGCTTTAAAGGAGAAGTTTGGTATTTTTCAAACTGGACCTGTTTTGTAGCATCAAATACGAACATTTACCAGACAGTTGTGGCGCAACTTGAACTCCGTCTGAAGATATTTAGATCCACTCGCCATCAGCATATTCCCATATAATGGGAGCGTTCGGGGCAGTGCCGGTCGGCCTTATCTTGCTACTTTTTAATATAATAGTAACATGGTCCGTGTTTGTGTTTTTCCAAATCGTAAACATAGAATGAAGTACAGTACGGAGTGAATTCGCCCTTTTACTGTGGCGCATGGTAGTGACGTCCTCGGCATGACAAGAGGCTTGAAAGGACCCCAGAATGACAACACAGGACGAACAAGCTGCTAGCAGGTCACAGAGGGATCGGACTAGCATTTGCTAACAACACATTGGTAAAATGAAGGAGTTTTGTGGCAGAAAATGCCAACCGGCACCTGCCCCGTACGCTCCCATTATATGGATATATGCTGATCATGAGTGGATCTAAATATCTTCCGAAGGAGTTCAAGTTGCGCCACAACTGTCTGGTGAGTAAATGATCATAGCCACAACATAGGTACAGGTTGAAAAAAACTTAACTTCTCCTTTAACCTGCACCAAACATCTGAAGGATAGTCAAGCTTTACACTGTGTGTGTTTCGTCTCTGCTGAATTCCCAGACATAGTCCGAAAGTGGTGAAGGCAGCTTCTCAGGTGCTGAACAGCATGTGGCAGTACAGAGACCTGCGCAGCCTTTACAAAAAGGTAAAACCTTCTAATCTGGTCATGCCCGTCATGTTGCTGGTTTTCATAATGAATCGTGCTTAACTGGAAAGTGAGATTTGATAAAAAGAGATGGAAATGGTGCGTTATTTCTGATGCTGACACCTCTCCCACCTCCCCCTGTCTTCTCAGGATGGCTACTCTCAGTACCATTTTGTTGGCTCCTCCTCCACAATAGAGCGAGACAGACAGCGACCTTACTCCTCCTCTCGTACACCGTCCATCTCTCCGGTGCGAACTTCACCTAACAATCGATCAGGTGAGTCCACTCCTCCTCCTCTCCTTCCACCAGTAGAGTCCAGCCGAACAAGCGGCGCTCCATTATAGCTCCAGTCTGCTTTAACCTTCACAGCACAGTGACGACTAATAAATTACTGTGCTGTCAAATAAAATCCTTGCACCGGGCCCATTAAGAAAGTTTCCCGCCCTTGCCTTGTCAAAGTTAGGGTTTGAATAATATGAGCTTTCCAAGGCTTTTGTGTTTCCAGAGTGATGATGACATTTCTGAAAATGTTAACCATTTTTAGATGAACCAAGGTTCAGAACGATCTTCATGTTTTCTGGTAGTTTGTTACAGATATTAGAAGCATAACAACTCAGCAAAGAGCAAACCGGACCAAGACGATCTTAGACATCTCAGTGGCTCGTAGGTTTTAGCATTGGCAGATCAGATATCTTTTAGGCACAACCATTCATTGGTTCTGAGTGGTTGTAAATCAGTTCTGTGAGCCAGTGTAGAGACATGAGAACCAGCCACGTGTTCCCTTTCTCTGGTCTTTGTGAGGACACGAGCAGCAGCATTCTGGTTTAGTTGCTTAGTTTCTTTTTTAGGGACCTTAGCTATCTTTGTTTGCAAAGATAACAAGATAAGTTTTCTTTTTAGCTGAAGAAAAATCTGCCACGTCCAACCACAGTCCCCTGGTGAGGCAGTAGTAGCACTAGTTCAGGTCAGGATATTCCTAGAAACATTGACTAAAGACATTTCAGACATTGCATAAACAGGATAAGTAATTTTGTCTGGAACCTAAAATTAGAGCAGAAAATCAACATTATCATGCCCTGAGCCGGACGGCTGTAGCTACTCCAAAGTAACGCATCATTTAAACCAAGCGCATCTGAGCAGGTTGGTGTAACCGCTGACATTTAGAAACTAGCTAATTTACCCTTTTTGTTTTGTTTTGTTTCTCAGTTTACAAGTATACAAGCAGGCACAGATGGTCCATCAAGCTTTTTCCCCCCATAAGCATTCCTCTGTGTGTTTAGACTGCATTTCAACAGCAGCTGCTGACAGACGATGATTGACTGATGCTACAATAGACTGCTGATATTCGCAGAGCACTAATGAGCATATGGATCAATGCTAACTACATTATCTCATACAGAAGAGATAGAAAGAAGCGGATGTAACCACTCGCACTGGCTGGTCGGTTGAACGGTAGCCAGCGTCTTGGATGGGAAAGGCTGTTGCTCATAATTTTTAATTTGTGAATTAGAGGAAACCATTTGACGCCGAGCTGAAAGCCAAGTTTTCTCAAAAGTGGCGATACCCAGATCGAACTCAGCTGTCTTTGCCACTCATCACGCCACGCTGCTCCAGCAGGGCGGAGGGCAGCTCCACATTCACCAAAGAATAGTTCCAAACCAGTCCCTGTGAAGGCTGTACCTGCTGCTCCTGTTTCTAACTCATTCCAAGTTACAAAAAATGATCAGTTCGGCAGAGTGTTATGCACTGGTCGAGCCACTGAAGCAATAAAACGCTCTTTGTTTCTGCAGTTAAAGGGAACATATCATGCAAAATCCACTTTTTTAAGCCCCTAAAAACATGTTTTTTACTTTTTTGAGCATTCAGGAGTGCAGAAAAATGTAATTTATTCACTCTCGGTGCCACGTATATATCTTATTATTCTTTTTGGGTCATATTTTTCAGTCTGTTTAGTTTTCTCCATTCTGTATTATGTTTTTCTATCTATTACATCACTGTATTTGCTGCGGTTCCGCTAAATATGGTCATGTTATTTTTGAAAAAACTTTCTCTGCCGATCTTTAGCGGCTAAGAGGCTAAGGGGGCGGAGTCAAACCGAGAAAAAAAACACGCAGTAACCAGGAAGGGTGAAATGTATGTTCAGATTTAAAGAGACAGCATCAAAATGAGCTGCTCTCATTGACTGTACAGAAACAGCTCAGAACAGGGGTTAGGAAGGGGTGTGTGGAGCTATACTAACAACGATTTCAGACCAAAGGATTGCAG
>JBBDHI010000008.1:7739493-7753149 GCA_037177115.1 Craterocephalus stercusmuscarum
TATACAGTCATATGCAAAGGTTTGGGCACCCCTGATAATTTTCAAGATTTTTCTTTATAAATCATTAGTTGTTTGGATTAAATATATCATATAGCAGACAAACACAGTGATATTAGAGAAGTGAAATGAAGTTTATTGGATTTACAGAAAGTGTGCAATAATTAATTAAACGAAAATAGGCAGGTGTATAAATTTGGGCACCCCAACAGAAACAATGCCATCAATATTTAGTAGATCCTCCTTTTGCAGAAATGACAGCCTCCATTCGCTTCCTATAGCTTCCAATAAGGGCCTGGATTCTGGTTGAAGGTGTTTTGGACCATTCTTCTTTGCAAAACATCTCTAGTTCAGTCAGATTTGATGGACAGCCTGCTTTAAATCACACCACAGATTTTCAGTAATATTCAGGTCTGGGGACTGAGACGGCCACTCCAGAACAATGTACTTGTTCCTCTGCATGAACGCCTTTGTAGATTTTGAGCAGTGTTAGGGTCATTGTCTTGGCGCAGCCTGAACTTTGTGAACATTGTTTGTAAGAATCTGCTGATACTGACCAGAATCCATGCGACCATCAACTTTAACAAGATAGCCAGTACCTGCAGTGCCCACACAGCCCCACAGCATGATGGAACCACCACCAAAGTTTACTGTGGGCTGTAAGTGTCTGTCCGGGAATGCTGTGTTCTTTGTTTGCCACGCATACGGGACCGTGTTATTTTTGTTCAGTCCACAGCCCCTTATTCCAAAATGAAGCTAGCTTGTCCAAATGTGCTTGAGCATACCTTAAGCGACTCTTTTTGTGGCATGTGCGCAGAAAAGGCTTCTTCCGCATTACTCTCCTTGTGCAAAGTGCGCTGAATGGCTAAACGATGCACAGTGACACCATCTGCAGCCAGATCATGTTGTAGGTCTCTGGAGCTGGTCTGTGGGTTGAGTTTGATTGTTCTCACCATCCTTCGCCTCTGCCTATCTGAGATTTTTCTGGGCCTGCCACTCCTGGTCTTTGCTACAACTGTGCCTGTGATCTTCCATTTTCTCAGTACGTTCCTCACAGTGGAAACTGACACCTGAAATCTCAGCAAGCTTTTTGTATCCTTCACCTAAACCATGATGTCAAACAATCTTTGTTTTCAGCTCATCTGAAAGTTAGCTTCCTCTCTTCCTCCAGTGATGTCTTAAATACCCCTTCTCATGATCGGCTTCACCTGTGTGTGTAGGTAAAGGGTCAATGAGCTTACAAAACAAATTTTGTGTTCCAATAATTATTGCTGAAGGTATTCAAATCAATAAAACAACAAGGTTGCCCAAAATTATGCACCTGCCTGTTTTGATTTAAGTAATTACTGCACACTTTCTGTAAATCCAATAAACTTCATTTCACTTCTCAAATATCAATGTGTTAATCTGTGATATGATATGTTTAACTGAAAGTAATGATCCAAACAACCAAAGATTTATACAGAAAATCTTGGAAAACCTTTACATATGACTGTATACTGAAAACTACAATGAGGAGAGTTCATTACAACCTAAGGATATGTTTTACAATCTACCCCTAAAAGAAAAAGAACATGCATTTCCTTCAGTACAAAAGTCTGGCATTTGATACAGAATACATTTAGTTTTTTGCAAATAAGTAAAGATGAAGCCTTCCAGCTGACTGAAGTCAGTACAGCTTTGATTGTAACCAGTACAGGTGGTCATGTATCACTCTGCTGTTGCATGTTTTACTGGCTTGCTGTACATGGTAGATTAAATATTAATGTGGCAATTAGCATCATTTCTCCTGCCTCACAGCAAAGAAATGACTGTAATAAATCTGTACTGAGCAGCTTCCTACAAGACGTTTAACAGGTACACTGAATCTGAGGTATGCTCCATGGTTTTTGGCTTATCTACTAAAATGATGTCCTAAATATCACCCAAAGCTTAAAAAATGAAAAGAAAAAAAGGAAAACAGGAAGTAGATTTATTCAGGATCATTAAACTCTTGACATTGTAAGTCCATTTCCTCTTCCTGGCCACTATCGCGGAGCAGATCCTGGTTTGCCCAAACGGTTAAATGCTCCACACAGTCAATCCCAGAGAGAGTCAGCACAATCTTTCAGTTTAATTCCAAATTGGCAACATTGACAAATTGTTTCACAGGTATTGATATTATTTCAAAATCTATCCAGAATCTGCCACTTAGAGAGTCTAAAGCCTTAATGGAAAAATATGCTCAGACATGAAGGTTGTTGTGGACTAACTGTGGCTAATACAACAACAAAATAACACAATGACAACCCGAAGCTTTTGCTCATAGGAGCATTGAAAGACTGCACCTTCCAACACCCAAACGGGAGATGCAGATCGGGTTCTCTTACTGTAACCGTTGCTGGATGTAAAAGCAAAAATTACATCCAAGGCCCTTATCTTAACCTGAAGGCACAGGAAAGCCGTCATCTAGTCCATCAGGAAAATTAGACTTGAGTTTTGACGCAGGGGGCTATGAATATGTCATTTAACCCCAGGCCAAATCCAGAATGGATCAAAATACCACCCCTCTTAAGAGACCTCGTGTCGGGGGTTCTGGTGTGCATCAAAGCAAGCCCAGCTTCACCTAGCTGCATTCTCAACCTCCTGGAAAAGTTCAGGCTTCTTCCCCATCACTGAAGTTACTTTCCAAACACCCAGAGTGAGTTTTTGCAGCTGCCAAGGCCTCCGTTTTTGAACGCCACCCAAACTAATTTGCATCAGATCTGATGCATGTAGGGTTGCTCCAACAAAGCTCCAACAGTATACCCAGCCAGACCCTACGTGATCACACCAGCCAATGCCAATAAGCCTCACTCCCAAGCTTGGCTCCGGGGTAAGGCACCAGTCTCCCCTGCTGCTGGTGTCTTTCTCCATCCACCATAAAGGTCACTGAATCCCACTTTGACCAGTTTGCTTTGGTTTACTACAGTAAAACTTAAAGTACATCATTGGAATCTACCAGACACTTTCTACTTAATGTTCAAGTGGATTATTGGGTAAAATACTCAAGACTCTGGGTATTTATCTTTTATTGACACTTTAAAAAATACTGCCATTTGAATACAAAATTCAAGTCTGGAAATCATCAAAGAGTTGGCAAATAGGAGCCATCATTTTGTCTCCAGCGCTCACAGAGCAGGTGTCGCATATCCACAACTGATGGTACACTAGCTTATGATGGAAGTCAGCATGTCAGAGTAAAGGACTAATCTGTCTATTTTTGGCTGTGCGTTTCAGCTCCTCCACAAAGCTCCAAAGCCTCTGCGAGCCGGTTTCAGCTCAGCTGTTACATGATGCACGAGAGCTTCACTTCTTGAAAGTGACTTGTGTCATGTGGGCTGAAATGTGTATCTTCTTGCATTCTCAATAAGTCCGGCTCTGTTTCGGGACTGAACTGTGTCAGAGCTTCTCTCTGCAACAGGAGGTGACATTCCTGTATTTTCCTGCTGGAGGCCGCCTCCAAAAGGCCAACTTCACAGCAGCCTGGTGCAAAAAACCATTGTAGGTTTAAAAGGTCAGGTTTACCTTCGTGACAGCTGTGGGAGGAGGATTTATTTATAACTCATTAGTTTAGATGTTATTTAATCTGTCCTTTTGACTGACAGGTGTCAGGTAATGGGCAGCAAAGATGCAGAAGGAAGTACAGCCCCGGTTTTTAGCTGGTGTGGTGGATTTCCGCTTGTAAGGGGTTAGGGTTTGCCTGACACCAGGCCTACGTATGACCGTGTCAGAAGATGTGTCAGGGTGGCCAGAGGCTGGAAGTGTAAGGAGAGGAAGACCTTTCTCTTCTCCATCTGCACACGTTGCCAAGATGGCGACGGTGGGAAGCTCCCAACGAGCCTTAATTCAGCTTTTCAGAAACCTCCGGGTCACCTGACGGAGGGTCTGTCCATGAATTTTATAGTCATTGGTGGCAAAATACTAAAACACCATGAAAAAGGTTTATTAAGTCTACATCCTTGCAGAAATTACAAATATTAATATAAAATGAAGATAGTTTTTCCCTTTGCTTTCATAATTCCCACATTGCATCAGGAAGTGCACCCCACAAAGGAATTCATTCAGTCCACGTTGAAACATGGCCGTAATTCCTCCAATGTCAACAAACTCAGCAATTAGAATAAAATTAAATTACGTATGTTTCACAGGAATTGTTCAGGTTTTCTATAGAAGTACAGTTGTGAGCTCAGAATGTGAGGAAGTTGCAAAAAGTTCTGCTTTGATTTCTTTCTCCTCGGCTTCACCTCCTCCTTGTCAGAGAAAGCATTCTTTGCCTGTCCTCCTCCTGCTTCTTCTCTACTTTCTTCATCTTGTAATCCCATTTAGGGATCTGGAGCTGGTTTTGGTTGCTGCTGCGATGGAGTTTTTCTGGTACGAAGCTTGGGGGCGGGGCCTTGCAGAGCCTCACCTTTGGCACCACAATGCCGGGCCTCACGCTGCTCCGCCTCAGCATGCTGAGCGGCAGGAGACTGACCCGTCTGATGGCCACTGAGGAGGCCGCAGCCATGTCGCTGAGCAGCTGAGGCTGCAGGCTTGCCCTCCGGTCCTTCACCTTGGGAATTAGCAGGACCCGTGAGTTCTGGAAAAACTTCTTGTAGTTGCTCAGCCTGTCAGGCCCGAGGCGCTTTAGCTCGGCCAACCTCTGCCTCCTGAGGATTTCCTGCACTGCGTGACGGCGCTTCCCGACACACGGCGGGCTGCCGGGGCACACCGTGCGGCACGCTGGGGCTATGGCTGGACTAGAGATGCTGGTGGTGATCCGGACCATGTGCTCTAGAACGCCATCATCCACAGGGTTTATCTTCCTGTTCATGTAAAACCTACAAGGGCAGCAAGAGATGTGGTTGATGAGACGGCTCCAGCAGGACTTGGGCTCCTGGGCCTGGGACACCAGCTCCTGCAGGAGAACATGTTTTGGCATTTTGTATAAGAATGAAATAGTGCATTCAGTATTAATACTAATGTCATAAATAATGCATTAACCTCTAACATGGGCCACTCTAGGGAGAAGGAGTCACAGAACTGCTCAGCACAGGGCTTTGACATCAGTCGATCCATCAGGGAGGCCGTCTCGTACCGGCCGGTGAACAGAGCCCACTCTCTGGGGGTCATACTGCGGCCGTAGTCCTTGGCCTGAATATCACCTCCTGGAAGCATTACAGTGTTTAAAGCATGGAGCGAAGCTGTGACTAAAGATGACCTCAAACCTCGTTTCTATTTTTAATGTAATAATTATTATTTTTTGACTGATTTATATATTTTATTTGTCCTATAAATGCCTTAAAGACCCATTACTGTATATAAGTTGTGCTATGTTCTCAGAGACGCGCTCCCTATCAGCGGCATCCATCTTGCATCCTACCTGCACTGCCAGCCTCTCCAGACAAAAAAAACAGCCTTGTCTGGACTCTTGTCTGATCTCTTGCTCTCCTTTGCCTCTCCTTAGCTTCCTCTCTTCCTCCAATGATGTCTTCTAGTGTTTCTTTGCTGAATCCGCCGACGTGCGTTTAAAACGACCGATGTGTTTACATTCGCTGGCTATTATGTAAAGCATGCACAAAGTGAAAGTTACACAGTGTGGGTTTTCAGCCACTGCTGGGCCCAATGGCTTCAGAAATGTGCATAATAGATGTCACTGTGCCATCAAACGAATCAGGAAACCGTTTTAAGGTCGTGGGTTTTTAAACTTGTACCTTTCCACTTGAAATGAAATGTCTGTCTGCTCTTGGTCAAAGTCTTGCAGAACATTGTGCGACTGATAAAAAGGAACCAGATGTAATTACAAGATGTCAGACAGGTCTGTAACATCATTCACGCACACATTGAACGCCACATCCTAATCTATCACATGAGCTCCCATCAGCGATAACTGGCCAATCAGAGGCGTGTCAGCCCAGCCCAGGAAGATAAACGTACATTTCACACAACGATCAAGGCTCGGGGGGTGAGATCATGTGGATAAAGTCTCGCTGAGCCCAGAGCTGCATTGTATCACCTGTGACCGAACCATTCTGCTTCCTGCTCTTAGGCTTCCAATAAAAGAATCACGCTATTTTCTAAAACACTTTAACCTTTAACTATCAGGTAGAATAGGGGTTTTCGTTTTAGCTCATAACATAATCAGGTTGAATTAAGGGTGGCATGCATGTGATTTATACTTATTGCACTGCTGAAACACCACCGTCCACTTAAATGCCAAAAGACTGCAGCGATTAGTCAGTGGCTTCCTTTGAAGAAAACATTTGAATTTGACACATAAAGTTGTACAAACCTGTTAGCATGAGTGCCCTGACACATGCAGGTCTGCCCTGCATTGCAGCCTTCATCAAAGCCGTGAAACCATGACAGTTCCTCCTCTCGATGTCCAAGCCAGGGAAGTAGTTCAGCAGATAGGTAGAAATCATGACATGACCTGCAGACCATGACATGAAATGGAACAGTTTGTGTAATGCATGAAAAAAACACAAGGGCATTGCCTGTTAATTCATACACCTGAGTTATGGTTTCAAGAAAGCAAATATGTCAGGATACACCTGCAAATGTTTTATTTAATTACCAATGGACGGGCGTTTTCCTCAGTCAAAACCGTTTGTCAGAGCGCTGTAACCTGAGTTCCTTTTCCAGTGAACCCGGGCTGAACCCAGCACGATGAAGCAGTCCGATCCCTTAATATTCCTTCAACTGAGTAAAAATCTGTTTCGGGGATTTATTTAGAGGTGACCCAGAAACGGAGGCACGTCTGGGCAGAACAGTGAGGAAGATACTGCCGGTTCCAAACAATGTGCCTTGGTCTGATTCTCTAACTCTATCAAGACCTTTCATGAAGAGTGAAGAGCACAGCTTTTCTAATCGTGCTCTTTCAGGATGTTGGTTACCTGTTTCCCTGGAGGAGCTGCACAGTTTTTTCTCATGACGAGGGATCAATACTTCTTTTAATGAAGCAGAAAATGAAGAGCAACTCTGCAGCCATTCATCACAGGACACAGTGAGCTATTCATCATCGTTAGCTGATGAGAGGCTGGGGCGCCATGTCTGATACATGTGGCTGCATCACAATGAAATTACTTATGGTGGTTTTCTCTAGTGCCAGTAAATAACACGGATTCCTGCAAGCGGAAGCAACAGACCTCATAATATGCCATAAGCTTTCATTTAAGTGAATAATAAATGTGCCTAATGCATGTGTGTGCAGGAAAGTTTCTTCCTTTGTGATTTATAGGAGGACAAATATTATTTTAATTAAAAAATATCAATATTATTGCTGAATATTTGCTCCTTGGTTGTAAAAGTCACGGTGGCCAATATGCCCACGAATATAATTGGATAATAATAT
Source organism: Craterocephalus stercusmuscarum (assembly GCA_037177115.1). Classification (NCBI taxonomy): domain Eukaryota; kingdom Metazoa; phylum Chordata; class Actinopteri; order Atheriniformes; family Atherinidae; genus Craterocephalus; species Craterocephalus stercusmuscarum. Next base: position 7,746,845 of record JBBDHI010000008.1, read on the forward strand.
TATATTTTGATTTAACCTTTACTAAATTAAGCACCTTGGAATTTGAGTGTGCCGTTTGTGGGACGTACTCTGACGCAGTCCTACAGTATGGCTAAGATCCATATCAGTCTCTCAGATGGTTTCTTTGCCTATTTTCACCACTTGCAACAGATTAACTCCAGTAAGATGTCTTGTCAGGTGTTGTTGCAAGAAAATAATGATTGTTAACCACTTTTATTGCATGTAAGTTTAATTAGTTTATTTGAAACAGACACTAATGTTAGCGTCTAAGCAAGATCAAGTTAACGCACCACTGTTGCCCTGACAGTTGTAGCTGATGCTGTCAGTCGTCCAAAATCGAAGAAAAAAAATGTTGAAGACACATCTAGTCTATCATTTTCAGACATTTTACTGAAATGCCATCCTTGTACCTATAAATGGGCCCTGAATACTTTTTATAAACTCCCGCTAACTTTAGCTAAGTGACCATTAGCGCTGCTGCATTTTCACTTCAACTTGACTTTAGTTTTGAGTGATTTCATCTTCTTATGGTCGTTTTATAAGTTTGAAGCTAAAGCTAAAGCTAAAGCGAGCAGTCTGTAGCTTTATAGTGTCAGTATTTATTATTTATTTTAGCTGTTTATTTGAACTGTTATCCATGCTCTGGTATTGTTTGTGCTGTATTATTCAGGAAAGAATTTTCCCATATTTATTCTGTTGCTTTTTACCTCCTGCTTCCTTGTTTCACCTGGTTTTGTTGCTGATTACCACACCTGCTCCTTACTTCCCTCACTATAAATAATCCTGGGTTTCCTTTGCTCATCAAAAGATCTTTTTCTGATCTGTCCTAGTTTGTGTTTCCAGGCAGCAGCAGACGACAGTGTGTTTGGGTCTGTTTGTCTCCTCTTAATCCTGGTTCATGACAGTCAGACAACTAAACTCCTCTCACACCAGTGAAGTGTTTAGTTAACTTAAAGGTAGTTCATGGTTCAAACTACATAACAAACTGTACTTTTTATGTATTTTCATCAAATGTAAGATACTATCCAGTTTTCAATTTTATCTTCCAAAGTACCGGTTCGTGCATCATTGTATTTGGAAGGTTTTCAGTAATCATGATGGATTTTTTTAATCAGTTCAGATGCACCCCCACACTTCTTTTTCTGTGTGTGTGTGCGTGTGTGTGTGTTCAAACCTGCTTGGGCTGCAGTAATAAGGGCTGTATTGCCCTCATTGTCCTGCCAGTTAACATCCAGATAAGGGCACTGAGAGAGGGCGATGACCACATCCACGTAGCCATGGTAACATGCCACAATGAGGCCAGACTGAAACACAAAACACAAATACTTGATTGTTTTTTTTTTGTTTTTTTTTTTATTGTTCTTTTGCTTCCTAGTTATTTATTTGATCACGTCTCTTAAAACTGCAGATTTGATTCTCCAGGTGAAAGGGAAGGTGTGTTTTTTTTTTGTTTTTGTTTTTTATATGAATCCACATATACATTGCTGCCACAGGATAAAATGAATGCAATCATTAACTGCAATGATCTTCATACAGATACTGATTGGCCCATTTCAGCTGGGAACAGACCACATAAACAGAATGAAAACTCCGGCTTGACATGGGTTCCTCGGTGGACGTCACTTCCCAAGCATTACACAGACAAGTCTCTACTGGTTCATTTGTTTTCCTTCTTTCACCAGTTTGCTTGTTTGCTAATTTGTTTACCAGCAAAATTACACAATGAGCTACCAGGGGGAATTTAAATTTGGTGCATAGGTGTAATCCAATTAGCTGGACTATTTGTAAATAGTCTAATGATCCAGTCTTAATCAGGTGTAAATGAAACAGTCCGACCAGGTTTTCCAGAAATGGACTTTCTGTCCCAAAGCCACAGACCTGTCCTCCAGCTCAGCTTATTTGTGCATCAAGCAGAGACACTGGGGTTACATGTTAACACAAATGAGCTACAGTTTATATACGAGCCCTTTAGTTTACTGCACCACTACTTTACTTCTGTGCAGCAGAAATGTTAAAAACGTTAAATACTAACAGGGTTCTGTATAATAAATACACTATTACACACATATAGTGGGTCTCTCATTGTTGTCTTCGTATATCGTCCTTCCCAGAATTTTCTAGATCGCTTGCTTTGTTTGTAAATGTCTGAAAGCCACTAAGAATACTGGTGGTTTTCTAGATCCAAGTCTATATCATTTAAATGTTCCAGTTTGTAAAAGCTTGAAATTTCACATTTAGGGATCTAAAGTTGTAAACTGTTCATTTTAGTGTAACAGTCACTGTTCCTGATGATCCATGTGTTGAGTTTTACTTCCTCTTCAGTAAATTCAATCAGTACGTAAGAATTAGTCCTACTACACGTGGTACTGCTAAGCGAGTGTTTGCTGCCATTTTCTCCAGTTTACTCTACATAAACCCGCTCCTGCTGTGAATGCTTTCTTACCTGAACGGCAGCTGCAGAGAAAATCCAGACCTGATTTTCCACACATGCTTTCTCTGGTGTTCATGTGTGAAAAAAGCTTATTACTGACCTGAATAAAAAAGGTTCCTCATTGGGGAAGGCTTGTTCTCAGCACCGACATAAAGTTCATGTTTTATAGTTGGGAGCGGAAGAACAAAAGTTTTCTTTGAAATAAACTGATGAACACAGAAACTGGCCCAAATTTAGTGCTAACTCCCTAACATAAAAAAACTGTCTCCTTCCAAAACAACAAATTTGCCATCAAACAATAATCAATTGTTCAGGTTTTTAGCTCGACAATCATGCGAATAAAGGGGGCGGTTGCGTTAGATGGGCCACCTGAAATGATAAATGAGATATTGTCTGGCTCTAACGGTACAGTATGTGGTGTAGCAGCATAATCCTACTGCATGGTAGCATATGCTGTTAGAAACTGTGGAGGAGCTTCCTCTCCTTGTTTCAGGTTGCATGGATCCTTACGCAGTGCTAAGGTCATTGTCTACAGTGAGCCCTTTAAAAGGCAAGCTGCCTCTTTGCTTTGTCACTGTGCATCGACACTCCCCATCTGTCACTGAGGGCTAAAACAACCACTCTGGACTGGGCCTTCAGCTGCCAAAGGTTTGACACTGGTTTGTTGAATTTAATCCTGATTTTGTACTTCATTTAGCACTCCCTAGTTTCACAGTGGGAGTGGATTTGTTTTACCTGCAGATGACATCATCTTGTAGTGAAGCTAATTATCGCAATCATGGGAAGCACCGTTCAACTCTAACTGAGCAACTTGCCCACATGTATCTGTTCCTGCTTAGATATGTGGTTCTAAAACATGCAGAGACATACAGGGACTGACAGGGGAAAATCAACAAGCATTAGGATTCATTTTTGTCAAATCTTTGTATTGTGGATGTGAACTGGCCTGAAAAAGCCTGATCTGACTTCTATCTGCAAAGTTTAATGCAGACTAGTTGACAGATGTGTGCGAGCAAATAAGAGATGATTAAATCTGTATGGAAGATTTCAGGAAGCTCAGCACTGATGCCAGACGTCTTCCATGCCGAACACACTGCACTGGTGCATGGATACAACTCCATGACGGCCACCTACCATGCCTCTGTTTAACTTTAACGCTGAGCAGTGTGCAGACCACGATGTGCATTTTAAAGGTGAAAAACTCACTGGCTGGTTAGAATGATGGTTTTTCTCCTGGAACAACATTGGTATTGGTTTTTCCATATCAGCTTAAACAAAAACCCATCGGCCTTCTTTCTAGAACCTCTCATCCAGTTTTACTGGATGGTCCCAGAGCATACACCTCCAGAATGTATCATTCACTGAAAATATTCTGCTTTAATGTGCAAAAAATGGGGAATAAACCGACTGTGAGCACAGCTTGAAAGTCTCTGGATGTCTGTTCTAAGAACTTCCTGAAAGTTGCCTTAAATGGCTTTTATCCGCATTTGTAAGTAGCCATAGAGGAGACGGCTGCTGTAGCCTGTAGACATGATGAGGAAGCTCCATTAGAGCCAAGAGAAGCTCATTCAAACGCTAAGCACATTAAGATCAATGGATCAAAGATATTTAAATGTTAACAAGGCTTCTACCAGAGATACCTACAGCTGCTCCCCACTGGGATAAAGAAACAACAATCTGCTGAAATATACGCAGGAATCTTTTTTTAAGGATAACAGCTTTTTGTGAATTGGATGATAAAATAAAAAAGACACCTGGGTCATCAGGGCGTCTTATAAGTGAGCTGCTCATAACACTGGAACATGTTAATGAATTGTGATGTAATTAAGTTACTCAGAGAGTTGGGATCTAGTCCTGAGATGTCCCCCGGGCTCATGTGGAAAACCATCGTAACATACATCATAACATGTGAATACATGTATTTATTTATCTTCAGATCGCCCAGAAGGCATGCCAGCACCAAATGCCTCCAGACCCATACAGTCATGTAGGTGTAGGTGTGCTGCAGACCCTCTCTGTCATCAGGGGGCACAGAACTGAGAAATTCTCATGAATGACTCCTTCAGGGAACCAAAACATTGTCTAACTGCCTTCTGCATAAGCTCTTGGGATTACCGTGACCTGGATGTCAGATAATCTATGCAGTCTCATTGGATCTCTCAGTTTCAATCAGCAAAGTTTGGTTTTAAAAGCAATATTTATAGATTTAAAATGAGTTAAAACAAACAAAAAAACCCAAAACAAACGTGCATGAGCCTGAAAAAAACTGGTTGTGAAAAGACGCTTAATGCAAACACTTACTCTTCCGTTCCTGTCCGTCTCCCTCACTTCCTCTTCAGTCACTCCTTGTCTGATCATTATCTTGACTATGATGGTATTGTTGTTGCAGCAAGCCTTGAAGAAAGAGATTGGTTCAGGGCTGTCGGGGCTCGGGGAGCGGAACAACAGGGGGACGAGTGAATTATCCGGCGGATAGAAGGAATCATCTGAGGTGATGCTCTGCGTGTCAGAGCGATCCGGCAGGGCCTCAAAGTCCAACTCCTCAAACTCCTGATAGATATCATCCTCATCCTCCCAGTAGTTCCGAGTGTAATCAAGCTCAACCTCCTCATCAGAGTCTTCTTCGGAAAGCTCGTGCTCACCTTCATCGTGGTCAACCCTGGTGATGATTGGAGCCTGTAGGACAGCAGCCACTTTGTTGGCCCTGTGCTCTGAGTGGAGAAGTCCAACTCCTCCGGCCACTCCATTCTCTTTAATCTTTGAATCTTTTCCTTGTTCCTCTGTTATTAACACCATTTAAATCCCCCCCTGCCCCCCACTTACCTTCCCGAATTCTTGTGGGATGCCAACACAACTCTAGGAGCACCTAGAGTTTATGTCCACCAGCCCACTGCAATATGGAGTGTCATTTTTATGCGCCACACGTTTCCAGTCACAGGTGAAAGGTCTACAGAGACGGCATGGGAGGCATGAGATCATCGCACCTGCTGCCAATCCTCGACCACTGATGGATAAATCTTATTAAGATGTCATAGAGGCTGTGATTCCCCACAACTTCCCAAGATGATGTCAGCAAAGCTTCGGTCATTTGCATGATCTGAGGCTGTCCGGAGTGGTGAGGCGACCGGTAAGGGTTGAAAAGGCTGGAGTGTAACGGCTTCTCCGCCTCACCGCGAAGGTCAAACCTGCATTTTCAAATACACGGAGCTTGAAAAGTTCCAGAGCATCCATGAGTTTTAAATTGATGGAAAGCCAGAAGACTTTTCCAGGCGATTCTTTGCAAAGCACCCGAAAGCCCATCCGTCACATTGTATGATCATTGCCCCGGAAGCCCGCCAGGCACCTTAAACAGCCCAGATTCCTGATGTCTTGATCAGAAGCTGATGCTGAAGCTGCCCCGAAGCCAAAAAGCAAAAAAGCCTTCTTCATATGAAGCTGACGGCACCAAACAACTAATCTGGCGTTTCCCTGTGGAGGAACGCTCGGTTCTCTTTGATGATGGCCAGCAATGGGATGAGAGGCTTTCTGCTGAAATGCCTCAGGATAATCCATTTAGACTCTCTCTCTAGCTCTAGTCCAACTGTTGGAATACAGTAATCTGTCAAATTGACTGTTAGCAGCACAGAGGGGGAGGCTGTAACTTTTATGTTTTACAAGTGTTAGCGAAGAACAACAGAAGTAAAAGTATTATTTCTGTAATATACTAGCCTTATGAAAGACAGCCATTCAAACACGATGCTGATAGAATGATAAGTATATGACTTTAGGGGTTCCACAATGTAGATTCTATTTTTACAGGATGGTAAGTAGATCCTAATTGGTTCAGATAAAGCAAAAATAGTGATGATTAGCACTCATTTTTATTGCTAAAACG